>CM071954.1:31886775-31889275 GCA_036784905.1 Acrossocheilus fasciatus
CCGCGAGAGTTGGGGGCCGAGACCCCCGGTCCTCGCGGTAACCGAGCGGACGTGTCGCCGCCGCCGTCCTCCCCCGCCAAACCCCCCCGAAAGGGGGCGACGAGAGAGACGGAGGGAGCCCTCCCACCAAAACGGCGTCCCCACCCACGGTCGAGCGTTGGAGGTCCCCTTCGCGCGGGCAGCGGAGGGGGTTCAGACCCACCGGCAGCCGCGGAGGGGAGGACCTCCGGTCCTCGAGCCGCAGACGAGGCGCCGCCTCCCCTCCCTCCCTTGCCCCCCCGGAGGGGGAGGGAGAGACGGAGAGAGACGGTGAGAGGGGCCGAGGAGGCCGGGACGGGAAGCGGACCCGGGGCGGTCTGCACTTAGGAGGACGGAGGAGGTCGAAAGCCCCCTACGAACCTCCAGCCGCGGGACCCGGAGGCCCCGATCGATAGGAAAGCGACCCTCAGGCAGGCGTGGCCCCGGGAGGAACCCGGGGCCGCAAAGTGCGTTCGAAGTGTCGATGATCAATGTGTCCTGCAATTCACATTAGTTCTCGCAGCTAGCTGCGTTCTTCATCGACGCACGAGCCGAGTGATCCACCGCTAAGAGTTGTACTCTTTGGTTAGAGGTAAGTAGGCTGAGACGGACAGGCAAACGAACCGAGGGGTTGAAACCCCAATCGGGCGCCCCCAACGCGGGGGGACTTTAAACCCACGGTCCCGGCAGGGTTGCCGAGCCATTGAGGGTACCCGACCGGGGGGCGCCTAGTCCCGGAGGAAGGCGCCTAGCCGAACGTGTCAGGCCCGATACCTTTGCCGCAGCCCGCGACGCGAGAGGAAAACCACCGCAGGGCGCTTGGGTCCTACACACGGGTCTCGCTCCGTCGGGTGGGGGAAGAGAGCGGGGGCCCACCCCGCCTCTGCCCCCGGACGGCGCGGCCGCTCATAGGGCGCCCGTACGGCAGCCCCTCGCTCCGCCGGAGCGGGGCCGGTCGAGCCGGGGCGTTCCGATAACCTTTGCCGCAGCGCGCGAGACGAGAGGAAAACCACCGCAGGGCGCTTGGGTCCTACACACGGGTCTCGCTCCGTCGGGTGGGGGAAGAGAGCGGGGGCCCACCCCGCCTCTGCCCCCGGACGGTTCGGCCGCTCATAGGGCGCCCGTGCGGCAGCCTCTCGCCCCACCGGTACGGGGCCGGTCCATCGGAGCGCTCGGGGTTCCGATACCTTTGCCGCAGCCTGCGAGGCGAGAGGAAAACCACCGCAGGGCGCTTGGGTCCTACACACGGGTCTCGCTCCGCCGGGAGGGGGAAGAGAGCGGGGGCCCACCCCGCCTCTGCCCCGGGACGGTTCGGCCGCTCATAGGGCGCCCGTGCGGCAGCCTCTCGCTCCACACGGAGAGTTAAGTGTTCCGATACCTTTGCCGCAGCCTGCGAGGCGAGAGGAAAACCACCGCAGGGCGCTTGGGTCCTACACACGGGTCTCGCTCCGTCGGGTGGGGGAAGAGAGCGGGGGCCCACCCCGCCTCTGCCCCGGGACGGTTCGGCCGCTCATAGGGCGCCCGTGCGGCAGCCTCTCGCTCCACACGGAGAGTTAAGCGTTCCGATACCTTTGCCGCAGCCTGCGAGGCGAGAGGAAAACCACCGCAGGGCGCTTGGGTCCTACACACGGGTCTCGCTCCGTCGGGTGGGGGAAGAGAGCGGGGGCCCACCCCGCCTCTGCCCCGGGACGGTTCGGCCGCTCATAGGGCGCCCGTGCGGCAGCCTCTCGCTCAGAGGAGCAAGAGAGACAGGCAAACGAACCGAGGGGTTGAAACCCCAATCGGGCGCCCCCAACGCGGGGGGACTTTAAACCCACGGTCCCGGCAGGGTTGCCGAGCCATTGAGGGTACCCGACCGGGGGGCGCTTAGCCCCGGAGGACAGCGCCTAGGCAAACGTGTCAGGGCCCGATACCTTTGCCGCAGCCCGCGAGGCGAGAGGAAAACCACCGCAGGGCGCTTGGGTCCTACACACGGGTCTCGCTCCGTCAGGAGGGGGAAGAGAGCGGGGGCCCACCCCGCCTCTGCCCCCGGACGGCGCGGCCGCTCATAGGGCGCCCGTACGGCAGCCCCTCGCTCCACCGGAGCGGGGCCGGTCGAGCCGGGGCGTTCCGATAACCTTTGCCGCAGCCCGCGAGGCGAGAGGAAAACCACCGCAGGGCGCTTGGGTCCTACACACGGGTCTCGCTCCGTCGGGTGGGGGAAGAGAGCGGGGGCCCACCCCGCCTCTGCCCCGGGACGGTTCGGCCGCTCATAGGGCGCCCGTGCGGCAGCCTCTCGCCCCACCGGTACGGGGCCGGTCCATCGGAGCGCTCGGGGGTTCCGATACCTTTGCCGCAGCCTGCGAGGCGAGAGGAAAACCACCGCAGGGCGCTTGGGTCCTACACACGGGTCTCGCTCCGCCAGGAGGGGGAAGAGAGCGGGGGCCCACCCCGCCTCTGCCCCGGGACGGTTCGGCCGCTCATAGGGCGCCCGTGCGGCAGC
>CM071954.1:31891775-31904275 GCA_036784905.1 Acrossocheilus fasciatus
AGGAGAACAACCGCAGCGCGCTTGGATCCTACACACGGGTCTCACTCCGCGAGGAAGAGGGTGAGGGCACACCCCGCTATGCCCCGCAGTGCGGCCGCTCATAGGGCGACGTGCGGCAGCCTCTCGCTCCACTGTCCGGGTACTTGGCCTACCCTTGGAAGTTGGGGGGGTGGCCCTAGGGTTGCGGGCCGTAACGGGGAAAAGTGCGTTTCACGGGGACCGGAGGAGTGCGGCTGGCGCCCGTAGCGCCGAGGGCGGACACCTAAAGAACCCTCGCCGCAGGCCCCTCTCGGCCCGCCGGTACCGAACCTCCGGGCGAAGACCGGCCGTCTGAGCCTCCCTCTGAAGGGTTGGCACCCCGGAGGGGCCTTCTCGGGCGCGTCGGAAACGGACGAGGCGATTTGGCCCTCGGGTCAAACTTTCGCCAAGCCCCTAGGAGCACCCAACCCACAGCGGCCAGTGCAGATAGCAGGAAGGGACATGCACCTTTTCGGCCGGGCGGGGTCCTAGCCTGGACGCGCTACGCGCTCCGATCTACCATAAATCATGTGGACTCCATCCCTCCAAAACCTAAGTCCACATAATTTGCCTCTCGGCGAAATCGCGACGGCACGTAAAAACGCCTTCTCCTGTCGGACCGACTTCCGGGGGTCGCGGTCGAATCCGGAACCGGCCCGGGGACGAGGCGCCTTCCCCGGCCTGCCGAGGCGCCTCGGACACCCTGGATGTTTGGCCCAAGCCCCCCTTTTTGACTTTGTCGTTTTTCCGAACCCGAAATTCCTCCGCCACTGGTCACCCCCCGGGGACCGCCGGGGGGGGTCGGAAGTCGCTCTGGCGTCACCCCCGCCGGGGTGAGGGTACGTGGGCTAAGCGTCCCTCCGCGCCGCCTCTGGAGCTCCGCTTTTTTTCCAAGCGGTCGAAACCTGGCGTCACCCCCGCCAGGGTGAGGGTACGTGGGCTAAGCGTCCCTCCGCGGCGCCTCTGGAGCTCCGCTTTTTAAGCGTTCAAAACCTAAGTCCACAAAATTAGGCGTCCGCCGAAATCCCGACGGCACGTAAAAACGGCTTCTCCTGTCGGACCGACTTCCACGGGTCGCGGTCGAATCCGGAACCGGCCCGGGGACGAGGCGCCTTCCCCGGCCTGCCGAGGCGCCTCGGACACCCTGGATGTTTGGCCCAAGCCCCCCTTTTTGACTTAGTCGTTTTTCCGAACCCGAAATTCCTCCGCAACTGGTCACCCCCCGGGGACCGCCGGGGGGGGTCGGAAGTCGCTCTGGCGTCACCCCCGCCGGGGTGAGGGTACGTGGGCTAAGCATCCCTCAGCGTCGCCTCTGGAGCTCCGCTTTTTTTCCAAGCGGTCGAAACCTGGCGTCACCCCCGCCAGGGTGAGGGTACGTGGGCTAAGCGTCCCTCAGCGTCGCCTCTGGAGCTCCGCTTTTTTTCCAAGGGGTCGAAACCTGGCGTCACCCCCGCCAGGGTGAGGGTACGTGGGCTAACCGTCCCTCAGCGTCGCCTCTGGAGCTCCGCTCTTTTTTCAAGCGGTCGAAACCTGGCGTCACCCCCGCCAGGGTGAGGGTACGTGGGCTAAGCGTCCCTCCGCGCCGCCTCTGGAGCTCCGCTTTTTTCCAAGCGGTCGAAACCTGGCGTCACCCCCGCCAGGGTGAGGGTACGTGGGCTAACCGTCCCTCAGCATCGCCTCTGGAGCTTAGCTTTCATCGTTAGGGAGAACCGGACCTAGGGGCGCTGGGGTACTGCTCACCCCGCCAGGGAGACCTGTTTCTGGGCCTGGCGTCGCTCGAAAAAGCCCCTGGAGCTTTGCTTTCATCGTTAGGGAGAACCGTCAATTCCTGGAGTGAGGGGCGCTGGGGTACTGCCCACCCCGCCAGGGAGACCTGTTTCTGGGCCTGGCGTCGCTCGAAAAAGCCCCTGGAGCTTTGCTTTCATCGTTAGGGAGAACCGGACAAAGGGGCGCTGGGGTACTGCTCACCCCGCCAGAGACACCTGTTTCTGGGCCTGGCGTCGCTCGAAAAAGCCCCTGGAGCTTTGCTTTCATCGTTAGGGAGAACCGGACAAAGGGGCGCTGGGGTACTGCTCACCCCGCCAGAGACACCTGTTTCTGGGCCTGGCGTCGCTCGAAAAAGCCCCTGGAGCTTTGCTTTCATCGTTAGGGAGAACCGGACAAAGGGGCGCTGGGGTACTGCCCACCCCGCCAGAGAGACCTGTTTCTGGGCCTGGCGTCGCTCGAAAAAGCCCCTGGAGCTTTGCTTTCATCGTTAGGGAGAACCGGACAAAGGGGCGCTGGGGTACTGCTCACCCCGCCAGAGACACCTGTTTCTGGGCCTGGCGTCGCTCGAAAAAGCCCCTGGAGCTTTGCTTTCATCGTTAGGGAGAACCGGACAAAGGGGCGCTGGGGTACTGCTCACCCCGCCAGAGACACCTGTTTCTGGGCCTGGCGTCGCTCGAAAAAGCCCCTGGAGCTTTGCTTTCATCGTTAGGGAGAACCGGACAAAGGGGCGCTGGGGTACTGCTCACCCCGCCAGGGAGACCTGTCTCTGGGCCTGGCGTCGCTCGAAAAAGCCCCTGGAGCTTTGCTTTTATCGTTAGGGAGAACCGTCAATTCCTGGAGTGAGGGGCGCTGGGGTACTGCCCACCCCGCCAGAGACACCTGTTTCTGGGCCTGGTGTCGCTCGAAAAAGCCCCTGGAGCTTTGCTTTCATCGTTAGGGAGAACCGGACAAAGGGGCGCTGGGGTACTGCTCACCCCGCCAGGGAGACCTGTCTCTGGGCCTGGCGTCGCTCGAAAAAGCCCCTGGAGCTTTGCTTTTATCGTTAGGGAGAACCGTCAATTCCTGGAGTGAGGGGCGCTGGGGTACTGCCCACCCCGCCAGAGACACCTGTTTCTGGGCCTGGTGTCGCTCGAAAAAGCCCCTGGAGCTTTGCTTTCATCGTTAGGGAGAACCGGACAAAGGGGCGCTGGGGTACTGCTCACCCCGCCAGGGAGACCTGTCTCTGGGCCTGGCGTCGCTCGAAAAAGCCCCTGGAGCTTTGCTTTTATCGTTAGGGAGAACCGTCAATTCCTGGAGTGAGGGGCGCTGGGGTACTGCCCACCCCGCCAGAGACACCTGTTTCTGGGCCTGGTGTCGCTCGAAAAAGCCCCTGGAGCTTTGCTTTCATCGTTAGGGAGAACCGGACAAAGGGGCGCTGGGGTACTGCTCACCCCGCCAGGGAGACCTGTCTCTGGGCCTGGCGTCGCTCGAAAAAGCCCCTGGAGCTTTGCTTTTATCGTTAGGGAGAACCGTCAATTCCTGGAGTGAGGGGCGCTGGGGTACTGCCCACCCCGCCAGAGACACCTGTTTCTGGGCCTGGTGTCGCTCGAAAAAGCCCCTGGAGCTTTGCTTTCATCGTTAGGGAGAACCGGACAAAGGGGCGCTGGGGTACTGCCCACCCCGCCAGGGAGACCTGTCTCTGGGCCTGGCGTCGCTCGAAAAAGCCCCTGGAGCTTTGCTTTTTAAGCGGTCAAAACCTAAGTCCACAAATTTACACGTTTGTTCAAACCGGGACGGCATGTAAAAACGGCTTCTCCTGTCGGACCGACTTCCAGGGGTCGCGGACAAATTCGGAACCGGCCCGGGGACGAGGCGCCTTCACCGGCCTGCCGTGGCGCCTCGGACACCCTGGATGTTTGGCCCAAGCCCCCCTTTTCGACTTAGTCGTTTTTCCGAACCGAAATTCATCCAGGGTCCCCTCCCCTCACGGCCGTGCCCGAGAGGGTCGCCTCTGGTCGGGGAAGGCCGGAAGAGGCAAAGTAGGCGGCCGTTCCCGCCGTTGGTCACCCCCCAGAACATCATCCCGATGGCACGTCAAAACGGCATCCTCTAACGGACCACCGCCGGACCGCGGGCGGGACCGGAGCCGTAGCCGGGAAAGGTGCGCTCTCCCGGGCAAGGCCTCCGGCGAAGAGGGGGTTGGAAGTTCGACCCGAGCCCGAAACGAAACGCCGAGGCCCAGCGACTCCAAAATCGGTACGCGAGTAGACCTCGGCGGGCCCTATCCGACGCCGCCGCCCCCGAGTCGATACCACCCCGGGGGCCGGAGATAGCGCCCCCCAAAGTTCAAACTTTGACCGGGAATAACTCACGCTAGGAAGGGACGAGCTCCACCAAACTCGGGGCAAAATTAGACCTCTGCGGGCCCTATCCGACGCCGCCGCCCCCCAGTCGATACCACCCCGGGGGCCGGAGATAGCGCCCCCCAAAGTTCAAACTTTGACCGGGAATAACTCACGCTAGGAGGGGACAATCTCCACCAAACTCGGGGTGTTAGTAGACCTCCGAGGGCCCTATCCAACGCCGCCTTCCCCGAGCCAAAAGTCCCATGGGGCACGGAGATACGGGCCTGCCAACTTGAAACTTTGACCGGGAATAACTCGACCCAGACGGGGACAATCTCCACCAAACTCGGGGTGTTAGTAGACCTCCGAGGGCCCTATCCAACGCCGCCTTCCCCGAGCCAAAAGTCCCATGGGGCACGGAGATACGGGCCTGCCAACTTGAAACTTTGACCGGGAATAACTCGACCCAGACGGGGACAATCTCCACCAAACTCGGGGTGTTAGTAGACCTCCGAGGGCCCTATCCAACGCCGCCTTCCCCGAGCCAAAAGTCCCATGGGGCACGGAGATACGGGCCTGCCAACTTCAAACTTTGACCGGGAATAACTCGACCCAGACGGGGACAATCTCCACCAAACTCGGGGTGTTAGTATAGCTCCGAGGGCCCTATCCAACGCCGCCTTCCCCGAGCCAAAAGTCCCTCTGAGGCCGGAGATACGGGCCTGCCAACTTCAAACTTTGACCGGGAATAACTCAACCCAGACGGGGACAATCTCCACCAAACTCGGGGCAAAATTAGACCTCCACGGGCCCTATCCAACGCCGCCTTCCCCGAGACCAAAGTCCCTCTGGGCCCGGAGATACGGGCCTCCAAACTTCAAACTTTGACCGGGAATAACTCGACCCGGTCGGGGACAAACTCTTCCAAACTCGGGGTGTTAGTAGACCTCCACGGGGCCTGTCCAACGCCGCCTTCCCCGAGCCCAAAGTCCCTCTGGGCCCGGAGATACGGGCCTCCAAACTTCAAACTTTGAACGGGAATAACTCGACCCAGACGGGGACAAACTCCGAAATTCCTCCGGGAACACGCCGCTGGTCACCCCGAGACCACAGCGTCCGGGGGGGAGGCTCCCCCCGGAGCTTTGCCGCCACCGTTACCGAGAACCGGACCGAGGGGCGCTGGGGTACTGCCAACCCCGCCAGGGAGACGTGTCTCAGGGCCTGGCGTCGCTCGAAAAAGCCCCTGGAGCTTAGCTTTCATCGTTAGGGAGAACCGGACCTAGGGGCGCTGGGGTACTGCCCACCCCGCCAGGGAGACCTGTCTCTGGGCCTCGCGTCGCTCGAAAAAGCCCCTGGAGCTTAGCTTTCATCGTTAGGGAGAACCGGACCTAGGGGCGCTGGGGTACTGCCCACCCCGCCAGGGAGACCTGTCTCTGGGCCTCGCGTCGCTCGAAAAAGCCCCTGGAGCTTTGCTTTCATCGTTACGGAGAACCGGACCTAGGGGCGCTGGGGTACTGCCCACCCCGCCAGGGAGACGCGTCTCAGGGACTGGCAACGCTCGAAAAAGCCCCTGGAGCTTTGTTTTCATCGTTACGGAGAACCGGACCTAGGGGCGCTGGGGTACTGCCCACCCCGCCAGGGAGACGCGTCTCAGGGACTGGCATCGCTCGAAAAAGCCCCTGGAGCTTTGTTTTCATCGTTACGGAGAACCGGACCTAGGGGCGCTGGGGTACTGCCCACCCCGCCAGGGAGACGCGTCTCAGGGACTGGCAACGCTCGAAAAAGCCCCTGGAGCTTTGTTTTCATCGTTACGGAGAACCGGACCTAGGGGCGCTGGGGTACTGCCCACCCCGCCAGGGAGACGCGTCTCAGGGACTGGCAACGCTCGAAAAAGCCCCTGGAGCTTTGTTTTCATCGTTACGGAGAACCGGACCTAGGGGCGCTGGGGTACTGCCCACCCCGCCAGGGAGACGTGTCTCAGGGCCTGGCGTCGCTCGAAAAAGCCCCTGGAGCTTTGCTTTCATCGTTAGAGAGAACCGTCAATTCCTGGAGTGAGGGGCGCGGGGGTAGTGCCGACCCCGCCAGGGAGACCTGTCTCTGGGCCTCGCGTCGCTCGAAAAAGCCCCTGGAGCTTAGCTTTCATCGTTAGGGAGAACCGGACCTAGGGGCGCTGGGGTAGTGCCCACCCCGCCAGGGAGACGCGCCTCGGGGCCTGGCGACGCTCGAAAAAGCCCCTGGAGCTCCGCTTTTTAAGCGGTCAAAAGTCCACAAAATTACACGTTTGTTCAAACCGGGACGGCATGTAAAAACGGCTTCCGCTGTCGGACCGACTTCCAGGGGTCGCGGTCAAATTCGGAACCGGACCCGGGGACGAGGCGCCTTCACCGGCCTGCCGTGGCGCCTCGGACACCCTGGATGTTTGGCCCAAGCCCCCCTTTTCGACTTAGTCGTTTTTCCGAACCGAAATTCATCCAGGGTCCCCGCCCCTCACGGCCGTGCCCGAGAGGGCCGCCCCTGGTCGGGGAAGGCCGGAAGAGGCAAAGCAGGCGGCCGTTCCCGCCGTTGGTCACCCCCAGAACATCATCCCGATGGCACGTCAAAACGGCATCCTCTAACGGACCACCGCCGGACCGCGGGCGGGACCGGAGCCGTAGCCGGGAAAGGTGCGCTCTCCCGGGCAAGGCCTCCGGCGAAGAGGGGGTTGGAAGTTCGACCCGAGCCCGAAACGAAACGCCGAGGCCCAGCGACTCCAAAATCGGTACGCGGGTAGACCTCGACGGCCCCTACCCGACGCCGCCGCCCACGAGTCGATATCCCCCCGGGGGCCGGAGATAGCGCCCCCCAAAGTTCAAACTTTGACCGGGAATAACTCACGCTAGGAAGGGACGATCTCCACCAAACTCGGGGCAAAATTAGACCTCGGCGGGCCCTATCCGACGCCGCCGCCCCCGAGTCGATACCCCCCCGGGGGCCGGAGTTATCGCCGCCCAAACTTCAAACTTTGACCGGGAATAACTCACGCTAGGAGGGGACAATCTCCACCAAACTCGGGGTGTTAGTAGACCTCCACGGGGCCTGTCCGACGCCGCCTTCCCCGAGCCAAAAGTCCCATGGGGGACGGAGATACGGGCCTGCCAACTTCAAACTTTGACCGGGAATAACTCCACCAAGACGGGGGCAAACTCCACCAAACTCGGGGCAAAATTAGACCTCCACGGGCCCTATCCAACGCCGCCTTCCCCGAGCCCAAAGTCCCTCTGGAGCCAGAGTTATCGCCGCCCAAACTTCAAACTTTGACCGGGAATAACTCCACCAAGACGGGGACAAACTCCACCAAACTCGGGGTGTTAGTATAGCTCCACGGGCCCTATCCAACGCCGCCTTCCCCGAGCCCAAAGTCCCTCTGGGCCCGGAGATACGGGCCTCCAAACTTCAAACTTTGACCGGGAATAACTCCACCAAGACGGGGGCAAACTCCACCAAACTCGGGGCAAAATTAGACCTCCACGGGCCCTATCCAACGCCGCCTTCCCCGAGCCCAAAGTCCCTCTGGAGCCAGAGTTATCGCCGCCCAAACTTCAAACTTTGACCGGGAATAACTCCACCAAGACGGGGACAAACTCCACCAAACTCGGGGTGTTAGTATAGCTCCACGGGCCCTATCCAACGCCGCCTTCCCCGAGACCAAAGTCCCTCTGGGCCCGGAGATACGGGCCTCCAAACTTCAAACTTTGACCGGGAATAACTCCACCAAGACGGGGGCAAACTCCACCAAACTCGGGGCAAAATTAGACCTCCACGGGCCCTATCCAACGCCGCCTTCCCCGAGCCCAAAGTCCCTCTGGAGCCAGAGTTATCGCCGCCCAAACTTCAAACTTTGACCGGGAATAACTCCACCAAGACGGGGACAAACTCCACCAAACTCGGGGTGTTAGTATAGCTCCACGGGCCCTATCCAACGCCGCCTTCCCCGAGACCAAAGTCCCTCTGGGCCCGGAGATACGGGCCTCCAAACTTCAAACTTTGACCGGGAATAACTCCACCAAGACGGGGGCAAACTCCACCAAACTCGGGGCAAAATTAGACCTCCACGGGCCCTATCCAACGCCGCCTTCCCCGAGCCCAAAGTCCCTCTGGAGCCAGAGTTATCGCCGCCCAAACTTCAAACTTTGACCGGGAATAACTCCACCAAGACGGGGACAAACTCCACCAAACTCGGGGTGTTAGTATAGCTCCACGGGCCCTATCCAACGCCCCCTTCCCCGAGCCCAAAGTCCCTCTGGGGACAGAGTTATCGCCGCCCAAACTTCAAACTTTGACCGGGAATAACTCCACCAAGACGGGGACAAACTCCACCAAACTCGGGGTGTTAGTATAGCTCCACGGGCCCTATCCAACGCCGCCTTCCCCGAGCCCAAAGTCCCTCTGGGGACAGAGTTATCGCCGCCCAAACTTCAAACTTTGACCGGGAATAGCTCCACCAAGACGGGGACAAACTCCACCAAACTCGGGGTGTTAGTATAGCTCCACGGGCCCTATCCAACGCCGCCTTCCCCGAGCCCAAAGTCCCTCTGGGGACAGAGTTATCGCCGCCCAAACTTCAAACTTTGACCGGGAATAACTCAACCCAGACGGGGACAAACTCCACCAAACTCGGGGTGTTAGTATAGCTCCACGGGCCCTATCCAACGCCGCCTTCCCCGAGCCCTAAGTCCCTCTGGACCCGGAGATACGGGCCTCCAAACTTCAAACTTTGACCGGGAATAACTCCACCAAGACGGGGACAAACTCCACCAAACTCGGGGCAAAATTAGACCTCCACGGGCCCTATCCAACGCCGCCTTCCCCGAGCCCAAAGTCTTTTTGGGCACGGGGATACGGGCCTCCAAACTTGAAACTTTGACCGGGAATAACTCAACCCAGACGGGGACAAACTCCACAAAACTCGGGGTGTTAGTAGACCTCCACGGGCCCTATCCAACGCCGCCTTCCACGAGCCCAAAGTCCCTCTGGACCCGGAGATACGGGCCTCCAAACTTCAAACTTTGACCGGGAATAACTCCACCAAGACGGGGACAAACTCCACCAAACTCGGGGCAAAATTAGACCTCCACGGGCCCTATCCAACGCCGCCTTCCCCGAGCCCAAAGTCTTTTTGGGCACGGGGATACGGGCCTCCAAACTTGAAACTTTGACCGGGAATAACTCAACCCAGACGGGGACAAACTCCACAAAACTCGGGGTGTTAGTAGACCTCCACGGGCCCTATCCAACGCCGCCTTCCCCGAGCCCAAAGTCTTTTTGGGCCCGGGGATACGGGCCTCCAAACTTGAAACTTTGACCGGGAATAACTCAACCCAGACGGGGACAAACTCCACCAAACTCGGGGTGTTAGTAGACCTCCACGGGCCCTATCCAACGCCGCCTTCCCCGAGACCAAAGTCCTTCTGAGGCCGGAGATACGGACCTCCAAACTTGAAAGTTTGTCCGGGAATTACTCCACCGAGACGGGGACAAAACTTTCCAAACTCGGGGTGTTAGTAGACCTCCACGGGGCCTATCCAACGCCGCCTTCCACGAGCCCTAAGTCCTTCTGAGGCCGGAGATACGGACCTCCAAACTTGAAAGTTTGTCCGGGAATAACTCCACCGAGACGGGGACAAACTACACCAAACTCGGGGTGTTAGTAGACCTCCACGGGCCCTATCCAACGCCGCCTTCCCCGAGACCAAAGTCCCTCTGAGGCCGGAGATACGGACCTCCAAACTTGAAAGTTTGTCCGGGAATTACTCCACCGAGACGGGGACAAAACTTACCAAACTCGGGGTGTTAGTAGACCTCCACGGGGCCTATCCAACGCCGCCTTCCACGAGCCCTAAGTCCTTCTGAGGCCGGAGATACGGACCTCCAAACTTGAAAGTTTGTCCGGGAATAACTCCACCGAGACGGGGACAAACTACACCAAACTCGGGGTGTTAGTAGACCTCCACGGGCCCTATCCAACGCCGCCTTCCCCGAGACCAAAGTCCCTCTGAGGCCGGAGATACGGACCTCCAAACTTGAAAGTTTGTCCGGGAATTACTCCACCGAGACGGGGACAAAACTTACCAAACTCGGGGTGTTAGTAGACCTCCACGGGGCCTATCCAACGCCGCCTTCCACGAGCCCTAAGTCCTTCTGAGGCCGGAGATACGGACCTCCAAACTTGAAAGTTTGTCCGGGAATAACTCCACCGAGACGGGGACAAACTACACCAAACTCGGGGTGTTAGTAGACCTCCACGGGCCCTGTCCAACGCCGCCTTCCCCGAGCCCAAAGTCCCTCTGGAGCCAGAGTTATCGCCGCCCAAACTTCAAACTTTGACCGGGAATAACTCAACCCAGACCCGGACAAACTCCAACAAACTCGGGGCGAAATTAGACCTCCACGGCCCCTATCCAACGCCGGCTTCCCCGACTCGATACCCCCCGGGGGATGGAGATACACACCCCTTGCTCCAGGCACCCCTACCCACCACTTACACCCCTCCTACCCGACTCCGGAGACGGCCTTAAGTGTAGGATGCCCGGGTTCCCCTGGAGGACCACCCCTACCTGTTCTCCAGGGGAACCCGGGCATCCTACACTTAAGCCCGGGTTACTGACTAAGCCAACCGCGCCCTCCAGAGAACCGGGCCACTGGTCACCCTGGGAGAAATTTACCACTGGTCACCCAGGGTAGGATTCACCGCTGGTCACCCCGTATCGACTTAGGTTTTGGCCGCTTTGCCCACAGACTTCCAGGCTTCCTGGGGGACTCTGCGAGCCCGGCCAACGGAACCACGACTCCGGACTAAGGAGGGCCACCGCAAACACCCCCTCTACCCGCCTCAGGGGACCAGGACCTCGGTCAGAGGGGGACCGCTCTCCTGCACCCCTTCTACCCGACTCAGGGGACCAGGGCCTCGGTCGGAGGGGGCCGCTCTTCTGCACCCCATCTGCCCGCCTGGACCTCTCTCCTCCCCGGCCGACTCTCCTCCGAGGGCCCCCCCTGACCTCCAGGAAGGACCCCTACCCGTCCACCGTTCGAACCCGGGCATCCCACACTTAAGCCCGGGTTACTGACTCGGCCAACCGCGCCCTCCAGAGAACCGGGCCACTGGTCACCCTGGGAGAGATTTACCACTGGTCACCCTGGGAGAGATTAACCACTGGTCACCCAGGGAGAGATTTACCGCTGGTCACCCCGGGAAGGATTTACCGCTGGTCACCCCGGGAAGGATTTACCGCTGGTCACCCCGTATCGACTTAGGTTTTGGCCGCTTTGCACACAGACTTCCAGGCTTACTGGGGGACTCTGCGAGCCCGGATAACGGAACCACGACTCCGGACTAAGGAGGGCCACCACGCACACCCCCTCTACCCGCCTCAGGGGACCAGCACCTCGGTCAGAGGGGGCCCACTCTCCTACACACACTCTACCCGCCTCAGGGGACCAGGACCTCGGTCAGAGGGGGCCCACTCTCCTACACACACTCTACCCGCCTCAGGGGACCAGGACCTCGGTCAGAGGGGGGCGACTCTCCTACACCCCATCTACCCGACTCAGGGGACCAGGACCTCGGTCAGAGGGGGCCCACTGTCCTACACCCCCTCTACCCGCCTCAGGGGACCAGGGCCTCGGTCAGAGGGGGGCGACTCTCTTACACCCCCTCTACCCGCCTCAGGGGACCAGGACCTCGGTCAGAGGGGGCCCACTGTCCTACACCCCCTCTACCCGCCTCAGGGGACCAGGACCTCGGTCAGAGGGGGCCCACTGTCCTACACCCCCTCTACCCGCCTCAGGGGACCAGGACCTCGGTCAGAGGGGGGCGACTCTCCTACACCCCCTCTACCCGCCTCAGGGGACCAGGACCTCGGTCAGAGGGGGGCGACTCTCCTACACCCCCTCTACCCGCCTCAGGGGACCAGGACCTCGGTCAGAGGGGGGCGACTCTCTTACACCCCCTCTACCCGCCTCAGGGGACCAGGACCTCGGTCAGAGGGGGCCCACTGTCCTACACCCCCTCTACCCGCCTCAGGGGACCAGGACCTCGGTCAGAGGGGGCCCACTGTCCTACACCCCCTCTACCCGCCTCAGGGGACCAGGACCTCGGTCAGAGGGGGCCCACTGTCCTACACCCCCTCTACCCGCCTCAGGGGACCAGGACCTCGGTCAGAGGGGGCCCACTGTCCTACACCCCCTCTACCCGCCTCAGGGGACCAGGACCTCGGTCAGAGGGGGCCCACTGTCCTACACCCCCTCTACCCGCCTCAGGGGACCAGGACCTCGTTCAGAGGGGGCCCACTGTCCTACACCCCCTCTACCCGCCTCAGGGGACCAGGGCCTCGGTCAGAGGGGGCCCACTCTCCT
>CM071954.1:31916775-31926775 GCA_036784905.1 Acrossocheilus fasciatus
TGCTCACCCCGCCAGGGAGACCTGTTTCTGGGCCTGGCGTCGCTCGAAAAAGCCCCTGGAGCTTTGCTTTCATCGTTAGGGAGAACCGTCAATTCCTGGAGTGAGGGGCGCTGGGGTACTGCCCACCCCGCCAGGGAGACCTGTTTCTGGGCCTGGCGTCGCTCGAAAAAGCCCCTGGAGCTTTGCTTTCATCGTTAGGGAGAACCGGACAAAGGGGCGCTGGGGTACTGCTCACCCCGCCAGAGACACCTGTTTCTGGGCCTGGCGTCGCTCGAAAAAGCCCCTGGAGCTTTGCTTTCATCGTTAGGGAGAACCGGACAAAGGGGCGCTGGGGTACTGCTCACCCCGCCAGAGACACCTGTTTCTGGGCCTGGCGTCGCTCGAAAAAGCCCCTGGAGCTTTGCTTTCATCGTTAGGGAGAACCGGACAAAGGGGCGCTGGGGTACTGCCCACCCCGCCAGAGAGACCTGTTTCTGGGCCTGGCGTCGCTCGAAAAAGCCCCTGGAGCTTTGCTTTCATCGTTAGGGAGAACCGGACAAAGGGGCGCTGGGGTACTGCTCACCCCGCCAGAGACACCTGTTTCTGGGCCTGGCGTCGCTCGAAAAAGCCCCTGGAGCTTTGCTTTCATCGTTAGGGAGAACCGGACAAAGGGGCGCTGGGGTACTGCTCACCCCGCCAGAGACACCTGTTTCTGGGCCTGGCGTCGCTCGAAAAAGCCCCTGGAGCTTTGCTTTCATCGTTAGGGAGAACCGGACAAAGGGGCGCTGGGGTACTGCTCACCCCGCCAGGGAGACCTGTCTCTGGGCCTGGCGTCGCTCGAAAAAGCCCCTGGAGCTTTGCTTTTATCGTTAGGGAGAACCGTCAATTCCTGGAGTGAGGGGCGCTGGGGTACTGCCCACCCCGCCAGAGACACCTGTTTCTGGGCCTGGTGTCGCTCGAAAAAGCCCCTGGAGCTTTGCTTTCATCGTTAGGGAGAACCGGACAAAGGGGCGCTGGGGTACTGCTCACCCCGCCAGGGAGACCTGTCTCTGGGCCTGGCGTCGCTCGAAAAAGCCCCTGGAGCTTTGCTTTTATCGTTAGGGAGAACCGTCAATTCCTGGAGTGAGGGGCGCTGGGGTACTGCCCACCCCGCCAGAGACACCTGTTTCTGGGCCTGGTGTCGCTCGAAAAAGCCCCTGGAGCTTTGCTTTCATCGTTAGGGAGAACCGGACAAAGGGGCGCTGGGGTACTGCTCACCCCGCCAGGGAGACCTGTCTCTGGGCCTGGCGTCGCTCGAAAAAGCCCCTGGAGCTTTGCTTTTATCGTTAGGGAGAACCGTCAATTCCTGGAGTGAGGGGCGCTGGGGTACTGCCCACCCCGCCAGAGACACCTGTTTCTGGGCCTGGTGTCGCTCGAAAAAGCCCCTGGAGCTTTGCTTTCATCGTTAGGGAGAACCGGACAAAGGGGCGCTGGGGTACTGCTCACCCCGCCAGGGAGACCTGTCTCTGGGCCTGGCGTCGCTCGAAAAAGCCCCTGGAGCTTTGCTTTTATCGTTAGGGAGAACCGTCAATTCCTGGAGTGAGGGGCGCTGGGGTACTGCCCACCCCGCCAGAGACACCTGTTTCTGGGCCTGGTGTCGCTCGAAAAAGCCCCTGGAGCTTTGCTTTCATCGTTAGGGAGAACCGGACAAAGGGGCGCTGGGGTACTGCCCACCCCGCCAGGGAGACCTGTCTCTGGGCCTGGCGTCGCTCGAAAAAGCCCCTGGAGCTTTGCTTTTATCGTTAGGGAGAACCGTCAATTCCTGGAGTGAGGGGCGCTGGGGTACTGCCCACCCCGCCAGAGACACCTGTTTCTGGGCCTGGTGTCGCTCGAAAAAGCCCCTGGAGCTTTGCTTTCATCGTTAGGGAGAACCGGACAAAGGGGCGCTGGGGTACTGCCCACCCCGCCAGGGAGACCTGTCTCTGGGCCTGGCGTCGCTCGAAAAAGCCCCTGGAGCTTTGCTTTTTAAGCGGTCAAAACCTAAGTCCACAAATTTACACGTTTGTTCAAACCGGGACGGCATGTAAAAACGGCTTCTCCTGTCGGACCGACTTCCAGGGGTCGCGGACAAATTCGGAACCGGCCCGGGGACGAGGCGCCTTCACCGGCCTGCCGTGGCGCCTCGGACACCCTGGATGTTTGGCCCAAGCCCCCCTTTTCGACTTAGTCGTTTTTCCGAACCGAAATTCATCCAGGGTCCCCTCCCCTCACGGCCGTGCCCGAGAGGGTCGCCTCTGGTCGGGGAAGGCCGGAAGAGGCAAAGTAGGCGGCCGTTCCCGCCGTTGGTCACCCCCCAGAACATCATCCCGATGGCACGTCAAAACGGCATCCTCTAACGGACCACCGCCGGACCGCGGGCGGGACCGGAGCCGTAGCCGGGAAAGGTGCGCTCTCCCGGGCAAGGCCTCCGGCGAAGAGGGGGTTGGAAGTTCGACCCGAGCCCGAAACGAAACGCCGAGGCCCAGCGACTCCAAAATCGGTACGCGAGTAGACCTCGGCGGGCCCTATCCGACGCCGCCGCCCCCGAGTCGATACCACCCCGGGGGCCGGAGATAGCGCCCCCCAAAGTTCAAACTTTGACCGGGAATAACTCACGCTAGGAGGGGACGAGCTCCACCAAACTCGGGGCAAAATTAGACCTCTGCGGGCCCTATCCGACGCCGCCGCCCCCCAGTCGATACCACCCCGGGGGCCGGAGATAGCGCCCCCCAAAGTTCAAACTTTGACCGGGAATAACTCACGCTAGGAGGGGACAATCTCCACCAAACTCGGGGTGTTAGTAGACCTCCGAGGGCCCTATCCAACGCCGCCTTCCCCGAGCCAAAAGTCCCATGGGGCACGGAGATACGGGCCTGCCAACTTGAAACTTTGACCGGGAATAACTCGACCCAGACGGGGACAATCTCCACCAAACTCGGGGTGTTAGTAGACCTCCGAGGGCCCTATCCAACGCCGCCTTCCCCGAGCCAAAAGTCCCATGGGGCACGGAGATACGGGCCTGCCAACTTGAAACTTTGACCGGGAATAACTCGACCCAGACGGGGACAATCTCCACCAAACTCGGGGTGTTAGTAGACCTCCGAGGGCCCTATCCAACGCCGCCTTCCCCGAGCCAAAAGTCCCATGGGGCACGGAGATACGGGCCTGCCAACTTCAAACTTTGACCGGGAATAACTCGACCCAGACGGGGACAATCTCCACCAAACTCGGGGTGTTAGTATAGCTCCGAGGGCCCTATCCAACGCCGCCTTCCCCGAGCCAAAAGTCCCTCTGAGGCCGGAGATACGGGCCTGCCAACTTCAAACTTTGACCGGGAATAACTCAACCCAGACGGGGACAATCTCCACCAAACTCGGGGCAAAATTAGACCTCCACGGGCCCTATCCAACGCCGCCTTCCCCGAGACCAAAGTCCCTCTGGGCCCGGAGATACGGGCCTCCAAACTTCAAACTTTGACCGGGAATAACTCGACCCGGTCGGGGACAAACTCTTCCAAACTCGGGGTGTTAGTAGACCTCCACGGGGCCTGTCCAACGCCGCCTTCCCCGAGCCCAAAGTCCCTCTGGGCCCGGAGATACGGGCCTCCAAACTTCAAACTTTGAACGGGAATAACTCGACCCAGACGGGGACAAACTCCGAAATTCCTCCGGGAACACGCCGCTGGTCACCCCGAGACCACAGCGTCCGGGGGGGAGGCTCCCCCCGGAGCTTTGCCGCCACCGTTACCGAGAACCGGACCGAGGGGCGCTGGGGTACTGCCAACCCCGCCAGGGAGACGTGTCTCAGGGCCTGGCGTCGCTCGAAAAAGCCCCTGGAGCTTAGCTTTCATCGTTAGGGAGAACCGGACCTAGGGGCGCTGGGGTACTGCCCACCCCGCCAGGGAGACCTGTCTCTGGGCCTCGCGTCGCTCGAAAAAGCCCCTGGAGCTTAGCTTTCATCGTTAGGGAGAACCGGACCTAGGGGCGCTGGGGTACTGCCCACCCCGCCAGGGAGACCTGTCTCTGGGCCTCGCGTCGCTCGAAAAAGCCCCTGGAGCTTTGCTTTCATCGTTACGGAGAACCGGACCTAGGGGCGCTGGGGTACTGCCCACCCCGCCAGGGAGACGCGTCTCAGGGACTGGCAACGCTCGAAAAAGCCCCTGGAGCTTTGTTTTCATCGTTACGGAGAACCGGACCTAGGGGCGCTGGGGTACTGCCCACCCCGCCAGGGAGACGCGTCTCAGGGACTGGCATCGCTCGAAAAAGCCCCTGGAGCTTTGTTTTCATCGTTACGGAGAACCGGACCTAGGGGCGCTGGGGTACTGCCCACCCCGCCAGGGAGACGCGTCTCAGGGACTGGCAACGCTCGAAAAAGCCCCTGGAGCTTTGTTTTCATCGTTACGGAGAACCGGACCTAGGGGCGCTGGGGTACTGCCCACCCCGCCAGGGAGACGCGTCTCAGGGACTGGCAACGCTCGAAAAAGCCCCTGGAGCTTTGTTTTCATCGTTACGGAGAACCGGACCTAGGGGCGCTGGGGTACTGCCCACCCCGCCAGGGAGACGTGTCTCAGGGCCTGGCGTCGCTCGAAAAAGCCCCTGGAGCTTTGCTTTCATCGTTAGAGAGAACCGTCAATTCCTGGAGTGAGGGGCGCGGGGGTAGTGCCGACCCCGCCAGGGAGACCTGTCTCTGGGCCTCGCGTCGCTCGAAAAAGCCCCTGGAGCTTAGCTTTCATCGTTAGGGAGAACCGGACCTAGGGGCGCTGGGGTAGTGCCCACCCCGCCAGGGAGACGCGCCTCGGGGCCTGGCGACGCTCGAAAAAGCCCCTGGAGCTCCGCTTTTTAAGCGGTCAAAAGTCCACAAAATTACACGTTTGTTCAAACCGGGACGGCATGTAAAAACGGCTTCCGCTGTCGGACCGACTTCCAGGGGTCGCGGTCAAATTCGGAACCGGACCCGGGGACGAGGCGCCTTCACCGGCCTGCCGTGGCGCCTCGGACACCCTGGATGTTTGGCCCAAGCCCCCCTTTTCGACTTAGTCGTTTTTCCGAACCGAAATTCATCCAGGGTCCCCGCCCCTCACGGCCGTGCCCGAGAGGGCCGCCCCTGGTCGGGGAAGGCCGGAAGAGGCAAAGCAGGCGGCCGTTCCCGCCGTTGGTCACCCCCAGAACATCATCCCGATGGCACGTCAAAACGGCATCCTCTAACGGACCACCGCCGGACCGCGGGCGGGACCGGAGCCGTAGCCGGGAAAGGTGCGCTCTCCCGGGCAAGGCCTCCGGCGAAGAGGGGGTTGGAAGTTCGACCCGAGCCCGAAACGAAACGCCGAGGCCCAGCGACTCCAAAATCGGTACGCGGGTAGACCTCGACGGCCCCTACCCGACGCCGCCGCCCACGAGTCGATATCCCCCCGGGGGCCGGAGATAGCGCCCCCCAAAGTTCAAACTTTGACCGGGAATAACTCACGCTAGGAAGGGACGATCTCCACCAAACTCGGGGCAAAATTAGACCTCGGCGGGCCCTATCCGACGCCGCCGCCCCCGAGTCGATACCCCCCCGGGGGCCGGAGTTATCGCCGCCCAAACTTCAAACTTTGACCGGGAATAACTCACGCTAGGAGGGGACAATCTCCACCAAACTCGGGGTGTTAGTAGACCTCCACGGGGCCTGTCCGACGCCGCCTTCCCCGAGCCAAAAGTCCCATGGGGGACGGAGATACGGGCCTGCCAACTTCAAACTTTGACCGGGAATAACTCCACCAAGACGGGGGCAAACTCCACCAAACTCGGGGCAAAATTAGACCTCCACGGGCCCTATCCAACGCCGCCTTCCCCGAGCCCAAAGTCCCTCTGGAGCCAGAGTTATCGCCGCCCAAACTTCAAACTTTGACCGGGAATAACTCCACCAAGACGGGGACAAACTCCACCAAACTCGGGGTGTTAGTATAGCTCCACGGGCCCTATCCAACGCCGCCTTCCCCGAGCCCAAAGTCCCTCTGGGCCCGGAGATACGGGCCTCCAAACTTCAAACTTTGACCGGGAATAACTCCACCAAGACGGGGGCAAACTCCACCAAACTCGGGGCAAAATTAGACCTCCACGGGCCCTATCCAACGCCGCCTTCCCCGAGCCCAAAGTCCCTCTGGAGCCAGAGTTATCGCCGCCCAAACTTCAAACTTTGACCGGGAATAACTCCACCAAGACGGGGACAAACTCCACCAAACTCGGGGTGTTAGTATAGCTCCACGGGCCCTATCCAACGCCGCCTTCCCCGAGACCAAAGTCCCTCTGGGCCCGGAGATACGGGCCTCCAAACTTCAAACTTTGACCGGGAATAACTCCACCAAGACGGGGGCAAACTCCACCAAACTCGGGGCAAAATTAGACCTCCACGGGCCCTATCCAACGCCGCCTTCCCCGAGCCCAAAGTCCCTCTGGAGCCAGAGTTATCGCCGCCCAAACTTCAAACTTTGACCGGGAATAACTCCACCAAGACGGGGACAAACTCCACCAAACTCGGGGTGTTAGTATAGCTCCACGGGCCCTATCCAACGCCGCCTTCCCCGAGACCAAAGTCCCTCTGGGCCCGGAGATACGGGCCTCCAAACTTCAAACTTTGACCGGGAATAACTCCACCAAGACGGGGGCAAACTCCACCAAACTCGGGGCAAAATTAGACCTCCACGGGCCCTATCCAACGCCGCCTTCCCCGAGCCCAAAGTCCCTCTGGAGCCAGAGTTATCGCCGCCCAAACTTCAAACTTTGACCGGGAATAACTCCACCAAGACGGGGACAAACTCCACCAAACTCGGGGTGTTAGTATAGCTCCACGGGCCCTATCCAACGCCCCCTTCCCCGAGCCCAAAGTCCCTCTGGGGACAGAGTTATCGCCGCCCAAACTTCAAACTTTGACCGGGAATAACTCCACCAAGACGGGGACAAACTCCACCAAACTCGGGGTGTTAGTATAGCTCCACGGGCCCTATCCAACGCCGCCTTCCCCGAGCCCAAAGTCCCTCTGGGGACAGAGTTATCGCCGCCCAAACTTCAAACTTTGACCGGGAATAGCTCCACCAAGACGGGGACAAACTCCACCAAACTCGGGGTGTTAGTATAGCTCCACGGGCCCTATCCAACGCCGCCTTCCCCGAGCCCAAAGTCCCTCTGGGGACAGAGTTATCGCCGCCCAAACTTCAAACTTTGACCGGGAATAACTCAACCCAGACGGGGACAAACTCCACCAAACTCGGGGTGTTAGTATAGCTCCACGGGCCCTATCCAACGCCGCCTTCCCCGAGCCCTAAGTCCCTCTGGACCCGGAGATACGGGCCTCCAAACTTCAAACTTTGACCGGGAATAACTCCACCAAGACGGGGACAAACTCCACCAAACTCGGGGCAAAATTAGACCTCCACGGGCCCTATCCAACGCCGCCTTCCCCGAGCCCAAAGTCTTTTTGGGCACGGGGATACGGGCCTCCAAACTTGAAACTTTGACCGGGAATAACTCAACCCAGACGGGGACAAACTCCACAAAACTCGGGGTGTTAGTAGACCTCCACGGGCCCTATCCAACGCCGCCTTCCACGAGCCCAAAGTCCCTCTGGACCCGGAGATACGGGCCTCCAAACTTCAAACTTTGACCGGGAATAACTCCACCAAGACGGGGACAAACTCCACCAAACTCGGGGCAAAATTAGACCTCCACGGGCCCTATCCAACGCCGCCTTCCCCGAGCCCAAAGTCTTTTTGGGCACGGGGATACGGGCCTCCAAACTTGAAACTTTGACCGGGAATAACTCAACCCAGACGGGGACAAACTCCACAAAACTCGGGGTGTTAGTAGACCTCCACGGGCCCTATCCAACGCCGCCTTCCCCGAGCCCAAAGTCTTTTTGGGCCCGGGGATACGGGCCTCCAAACTTGAAACTTTGACCGGGAATAACTCAACCCAGACGGGGACAAACTCCACCAAACTCGGGGTGTTAGTAGACCTCCACGGGCCCTATCCAACGCCGCCTTCCCCGAGACCAAAGTCCTTCTGAGGCCGGAGATACGGACCTCCAAACTTGAAAGTTTGTCCGGGAATTACTCCACCGAGACGGGGACAAAACTTTCCAAACTCGGGGTGTTAGTAGACCTCCACGGGGCCTATCCAACGCCGCCTTCCACGAGCCCTAAGTCCTTCTGAGGCCGGAGATACGGACCTCCAAACTTGAAAGTTTGTCCGGGAATAACTCCACCGAGACGGGGACAAACTACACCAAACTCGGGGTGTTAGTAGACCTCCACGGGCCCTATCCAACGCCGCCTTCCCCGAGACCAAAGTCCCTCTGAGGCCGGAGATACGGACCTCCAAACTTGAAAGTTTGTCCGGGAATTACTCCACCGAGACGGGGACAAAACTTACCAAACTCGGGGTGTTAGTAGACCTCCACGGGGCCTATCCAACGCCGCCTTCCACGAGCCCTAAGTCCTTCTGAGGCCGGAGATACGGACCTCCAAACTTGAAAGTTTGTCCGGGAATAACTCCACCGAGACGGGGACAAACTACACCAAACTCGGGGTGTTAGTAGACCTCCACGGGCCCTATCCAACGCCGCCTTCCCCGAGACCAAAGTCCCTCTGAGGCCGGAGATACGGACCTCCAAACTTGAAAGTTTGTCCGGGAATTACTCCACCGAGACGGGGACAAAACTTACCAAACTCGGGGTGTTAGTAGACCTCCACGGGGCCTATCCAACGCCGCCTTCCACGAGCCCTAAGTCCTTCTGAGGCCGGAGATACGGACCTCCAAACTTGAAAGTTTGTCCGGGAATAACTCCACCGAGACGGGGACAAACTACACCAAACTCGGGGTGTTAGTAGACCTCCACGGGCCCTGTCCAACGCCGCCTTCCCCGAGCCCAAAGTCCCTCTGGAGCCAGAGTTATCGCCGCCCAAACTTCAAACTTTGACCGGGAATAACTCAACCCAGACCCGGACAAACTCCAACAAACTCGGGGCGAAATTAGACCTCCACGGCCCCTATCCAACGCCGGCTTCCCCGACTCGATACCCCCCGGGGGATGGAGATACACACCCCTTGCTCCAGGCACCCCTACCCACCACTTACACCCCTCCTACCCGACTCCGGAGACGGCCTTAAGTGTAGGATGCCCGGGTTCCCCTGGAGGACCACCCCTACCTGTTCTCCAGGGGAACCCGGGCATCCTACACTTAAGCCCGGGTTACTGACTAAGCCAACCGCGCCCTCCAGAGAACCGGGCCACTGGTCACCCTGGGAGAAATTTACCACTGGTCACCCAGGGTAGGATTCACCGCTGGTCACCCCGTATCGACTTAGGTTTTGGCCGCTTTGCCCACAGACTTCCAGGCTTCCTGGGGGACTCTGCGAGCCCGGCCAACGGAACCACGACTCCGGACTAAGGAGGGCCACCGCAAACACCCCCTCTACCCGCCTCAGGGGACCAGGACCTCGGTCAGAGGGGGACCGCTCTCCTGCACCCCTTCTACCCGACTCAGGGGACCAGGGCCTCGGTCGGAGGGGGCCGCTCTTCTGCACCCCATCTGCCCGCCTGGACCTCTCTCCTCCCCGGCCGACTCTCCTCCGAGGGCCCCCCCTGACCTCCAGGAAGGACCCCTACCCGTCCACCGTTCGAACCCGGGCATCCCACACTTAAGCCCGGGTTACTGACTCGGCCAACCGCGCCCTCCAGAGAACCGGGCCACTGGTCACCCTGGGAGAGATTTACCACTGGTCACCCTGGGAGAGATTAACCACTGGTCACCCAGGGAGAGATTTACCGCTGGTCACCCCGGGAAGGATTTACCGCTGGTCACCCCGGGAAGGATTTACCGCTGGTCACCCCGTATCGACTTAGGTTTTGGCCGCTTTGCACACAGACTTCCAGGCTTACTGGGGGACTCTGCGAGCCCGGATAACGGAACCACGACTCCGGACTAAGGAGGGCCACCACGCACACCCCCTCTACCCGCCTCAGGGGA
>CM071954.1:31939275-31965306 GCA_036784905.1 Acrossocheilus fasciatus
AAATTCCTCCGCCACTGGTCACCCCCCGGGGACCGCCGGGGGGGGTCGGAAGTCGCTCTGGCGTCACCCCCGCCGGGGTGAGGGTACGTGGGCTAAGCGTCCCTCCGCGCCGCCTCTGGAGCTCCGCTTTTTTTCCAAGCGGTCGAAACCTGGCGTCACCCCCGCCAGGGTGAGGGTACGTGGGCTAAGCGTCCCTCCGCGGCGCCTCTGGAGCTCCGCTTTTTAAGCGTTCAAAACCTAAGTCCACAAAATTAGGCGTCCGCCGAAATCCCGACGGCACGTAAAAACGGCTTCTCCTGTCGGACCGACTTCCACGGGTCGCGGTCGAATCCGGAACCGGCCCGGGGACGAGGCGCCTTCCCCGGCCTGCCGAGGCGCCTCGGACACCCTGGATGTTTGGCCCAAGCCCCCCTTTTTGACTTAGTCGTTTTTCCGAACCCGAAATTCCTCCGCAACTGGTCACCCCCCGGGGACCGCCGGGGGGGGTCGGAAGTCGCTCTGGCGTCACCCCCGCCGGGGTGAGGGTACGTGGGCTAAGCGTCCCTCAGCGTCGCCTCTGGAGCTCCGCTTTTTTTCCAAGCGGTCGAAACCTGGCGTCACCCCCGCCAGGGTGAGGGTACGTGGGCTAAGCGTCCCTCAGCGTCGCCTCTGGAGCTCCGCTTTTTTTCCAAGGGGTCGAAACCTGGCGTCACCCCCGCCAGGGTGAGGGTACGTGGGCTAACCGTCCCTCAGCGTCGCCTCTGGAGCTCCGCTCTTTTTTCAAGCGGTCGAAACCTGGCGTCACCCCCGCCAGGGTGAGGGTACGTGGGCTAAGCGTCCCTCCGCGCCGCCTCTGGAGCTCCGCTTTTTTCCAAGCGGTCGAAACCTGGCGTCACCCCCGCCAGGGTGAGGGTACGTGGGCTAACCGTCCCTCAGCATCGCCTCTGGAGCTTAGCTTTCATCGTTAGGGAGAACCGGACCTAGGGGCGCTGGGGTACTGCTCACCCCGCCAGGGAGACCTGTTTCTGGGCCTGGCGTCGCTCGAAAAAGCCCCTGGAGCTTTGCTTTCATCGTTAGGGAGAACCGTCAATTCCTGGAGTGAGGGGCGCTGGGGTACTGCCCACCCCGCCAGGGAGACCTGTTTCTGGGCCTGGCGTCGCTCGAAAAAGCCCCTGGAGCTTTGCTTTCATCGTTAGGGAGAACCGGACAAAGGGGCGCTGGGGTACTGCTCACCCCGCCAGAGACACCTGTTTCTGGGCCTGGCGTCGCTCGAAAAAGCCCCTGGAGCTTTGCTTTCATCGTTAGGGAGAACCGGACAAAGGGGCGCTGGGGTACTGCTCACCCCGCCAGAGACACCTGTTTCTGGGCCTGGCGTCGCTCGAAAAAGCCCCTGGAGCTTTGCTTTCATCGTTAGGGAGAACCGGACAAAGGGGCGCTGGGGTACTGCCCACCCCGCCAGAGAGACCTGTTTCTGGGCCTGGCGTCGCTCGAAAAAGCCCCTGGAGCTTTGCTTTCATCGTTAGGGAGAACCGGACAAAGGGGCGCTGGGGTACTGCTCACCCCGCCAGAGACACCTGTTTCTGGGCCTGGCGTCGCTCGAAAAAGCCCCTGGAGCTTTGCTTTCATCGTTAGGGAGAACCGGACAAAGGGGCGCTGGGGTACTGCTCACCCCGCCAGAGACACCTGTTTCTGGGCCTGGCGTCGCTCGAAAAAGCCCCTGGAGCTTTGCTTTCATCGTTAGGGAGAACCGGACAAAGGGGCGCTGGGGTACTGCTCACCCCGCCAGGGAGACCTGTCTCTGGGCCTGGCGTCGCTCGAAAAAGCCCCTGGAGCTTTGCTTTTATCGTTAGGGAGAACCGTCAATTCCTGGAGTGAGGGGCGCTGGGGTACTGCCCACCCCGCCAGAGACACCTGTTTCTGGGCCTGGTGTCGCTCGAAAAAGCCCCTGGAGCTTTGCTTTCATCGTTAGGGAGAACCGGACAAAGGGGCGCTGGGGTACTGCTCACCCCGCCAGGGAGACCTGTCTCTGGGCCTGGCGTCGCTCGAAAAAGCCCCTGGAGCTTTGCTTTTATCGTTAGGGAGAACCGTCAATTCCTGGAGTGAGGGGCGCTGGGGTACTGCCCACCCCGCCAGAGACACCTGTTTCTGGGCCTGGTGTCGCTCGAAAAAGCCCCTGGAGCTTTGCTTTCATCGTTAGGGAGAACCGGACAAAGGGGCGCTGGGGTACTGCTCACCCCGCCAGGGAGACCTGTCTCTGGGCCTGGCGTCGCTCGAAAAAGCCCCTGGAGCTTTGCTTTTATCGTTAGGGAGAACCGTCAATTCCTGGAGTGAGGGGCGCTGGGGTACTGCCCACCCCGCCAGAGACACCTGTTTCTGGGCCTGGTGTCGCTCGAAAAAGCCCCTGGAGCTTTGCTTTCATCGTTAGGGAGAACCGGACAAAGGGGCGCTGGGGTACTGCTCACCCCGCCAGGGAGACCTGTCTCTGGGCCTGGCGTCGCTCGAAAAAGCCCCTGGAGCTTTGCTTTTATCGTTAGGGAGAACCGTCAATTCCTGGAGTGAGGGGCGCTGGGGTACTGCCCACCCCGCCAGAGACACCTGTTTCTGGGCCTGGTGTCGCTCGAAAAAGCCCCTGGAGCTTTGCTTTCATCGTTAGGGAGAACCGGACAAAGGGGCGCTGGGGTACTGCCCACCCCGCCAGGGAGACCTGTCTCTGGGCCTGGCGTCGCTCGAAAAAGCCCCTGGAGCTTTGCTTTTTAAGCGGTCAAAACCTAAGTCCACAAATTTACACGTTTGTTCAAACCGGGACGGCATGTAAAAACGGCTTCTCCTGTCGGACCGACTTCCAGGGGTCGCGGACAAATTCGGAACCGGCCCGGGGACGAGGCGCCTTCACCGGCCTGCCGTGGCGCCTCGGACACCCTGGATGTTTGGCCCAAGCCCCCCTTTTCGACTTAGTCGTTTTTCCGAACCGAAATTCATCCAGGGTCCCCTCCCCTCACGGCCGTGCCCGAGAGGGTCGCCTCTGGTCGGGGAAGGCCGGAAGAGGCAAAGTAGGCGGCCGTTCCCGCCGTTGGTCACCCCCCAGAACATCATCCCGATGGCACGTCAAAACGGCATCCTCTAACGGACCACCGCCGGACCGCGGGCGGGACCGGAGCCGTAGCCGGGAAAGGTGCGCTCTCCCGGGCAAGGCCTCCGGCGAAGAGGGGGTTGGAAGTTCGACCCGAGCCCGAAACGAAACGCCGAGGCCCAGCGACTCCAAAATCGGTACGCGAGTAGACCTCGGCGGGCCCTATCCGACGCCGCCGCCCCCGAGTCGATACCACCCCGGGGGCCGGAGATAGCGCCCCCCAAAGTTCAAACTTTGACCGGGAATAACTCACGCTAGGAGGGGACGAGCTCCACCAAACTCGGGGCAAAATTAGACCTCTGCGGGCCCTATCCGACGCCGCCGCCCCCCAGTCGATACCACCCCGGGGGCCGGAGATAGCGCCCCCCAAAGTTCAAACTTTGACCGGGAATAACTCACGCTAGGAGGGGACAATCTCCACCAAACTCGGGGTGTTAGTAGACCTCCGAGGGCCCTATCCAACGCCGCCTTCCCCGAGCCAAAAGTCCCATGGGGCACGGAGATACGGGCCTGCCAACTTGAAACTTTGACCGGGAATAACTCGACCCAGACGGGGACAATCTCCACCAAACTCGGGGTGTTAGTAGACCTCCGAGGGCCCTATCCAACGCCGCCTTCCCCGAGCCAAAAGTCCCATGGGGCACGGAGATACGGGCCTGCCAACTTGAAACTTTGACCGGGAATAACTCGACCCAGACGGGGACAATCTCCACCAAACTCGGGGTGTTAGTAGACCTCCGAGGGCCCTATCCAACGCCGCCTTCCCCGAGCCAAAAGTCCCATGGGGCACGGAGATACGGGCCTGCCAACTTCAAACTTTGACCGGGAATAACTCGACCCAGACGGGGACAATCTCCACCAAACTCGGGGTGTTAGTATAGCTCCGAGGGCCCTATCCAACGCCGCCTTCCCCGAGCCAAAAGTCCCTCTGAGGCCGGAGATACGGGCCTGCCAACTTCAAACTTTGACCGGGAATAACTCAACCCAGACGGGGACAATCTCCACCAAACTCGGGGCAAAATTAGACCTCCACGGGCCCTATCCAACGCCGCCTTCCCCGAGACCAAAGTCCCTCTGGGCCCGGAGATACGGGCCTCCAAACTTCAAACTTTGACCGGGAATAACTCGACCCGGTCGGGGACAAACTCTTCCAAACTCGGGGTGTTAGTAGACCTCCACGGGGCCTGTCCAACGCCGCCTTCCCCGAGCCCAAAGTCCCTCTGGGCCCGGAGATACGGGCCTCCAAACTTCAAACTTTGAACGGGAATAACTCGACCCAGACGGGGACAAACTCCGAAATTCCTCCGGGAACACGCCGCTGGTCACCCCGAGACCACAGCGTCCGGGGGGGAGGCTCCCCCCGGAGCTTTGCCGCCACCGTTACCGAGAACCGGACCGAGGGGCGCTGGGGTACTGCCAACCCCGCCAGGGAGACGTGTCTCAGGGCCTGGCGTCGCTCGAAAAAGCCCCTGGAGCTTAGCTTTCATCGTTAGGGAGAACCGGACCTAGGGGCGCTGGGGTACTGCCCACCCCGCCAGGGAGACCTGTCTCTGGGCCTCGCGTCGCTCGAAAAAGCCCCTGGAGCTTAGCTTTCATCGTTAGGGAGAACCGGACCTAGGGGCGCTGGGGTACTGCCCACCCCGCCAGGGAGACGCGTCTCAGGGACTGGCATCGCTCGAAAAAGCCCCTGGAGCTTTGTTTTCATCGTTACGGAGAACCGGACCTAGGGGCGCTGGGGTACTGCCCACCCCGCCAGGGAGACGCGTCTCAGGGACTGGCAACGCTCGAAAAAGCCCCTGGAGCTTTGTTTTCATCGTTACGGAGAACCGGACCTAGGGGCGCTGGGGTACTGCCCACCCCGCCAGGGAGACGCGTCTCAGGGACTGGCAACGCTCGAAAAAGCCCCTGGAGCTTTGTTTTCATCGTTACGGAGAACCGGACCTAGGGGCGCTGGGGTACTGCCCACCCCGCCAGGGAGACGTGTCTCAGGGCCTGGCGTCGCTCGAAAAAGCCCCTGGAGCTTTGCTTTCATCGTTAGAGAGAACCGTCAATTCCTGGAGTGAGGGGCGCGGGGGTAGTGCCGACCCCGCCAGGGAGACCTGTCTCTGGGCCTCGCGTCGCTCGAAAAAGCCCCTGGAGCTTAGCTTTCATCGTTAGGGAGAACCGGACCTAGGGGCGCTGGGGTAGTGCCCACCCCGCCAGGGAGACGCGCCTCGGGGCCTGGCGACGCTCGAAAAAGCCCCTGGAGCTCCGCTTTTTAAGCGGTCAAAAGTCCACAAAATTACACGTTTGTTCAAACCGGGACGGCATGTAAAAACGGCTTCCGCTGTCGGACCGACTTCCAGGGGTCGCGGTCAAATTCGGAACCGGACCCGGGGACGAGGCGCCTTCACCGGCCTGCCGTGGCGCCTCGGACACCCTGGATGTTTGGCCCAAGCCCCCCTTTTCGACTTAGTCGTTTTTCCGAACCGAAATTCATCCAGGGTCCCCGCCCCTCACGGCCGTGCCCGAGAGGGCCGCCCCTGGTCGGGGAAGGCCGGAAGAGGCAAAGCAGGCGGCCGTTCCCGCCGTTGGTCACCCCCAGAACATCATCCCGATGGCACGTCAAAACGGCATCCTCTAACGGACCACCGCCGGACCGCGGGCGGGACCGGAGCCGTAGCCGGGAAAGGTGCGCTCTCCCGGGCAAGGCCTCCGGCGAAGAGGGGGTTGGAAGTTCGACCCGAGCCCGAAACGAAACGCCGAGGCCCAGCGACTCCAAAATCGGTACGCGGGTAGACCTCGACGGCCCCTACCCGACGCCGCCGCCCACGAGTCGATATCCCCCCGGGGGCCGGAGATAGCGCCCCCCAAAGTTCAAACTTTGACCGGGAATAACTCACGCTAGGAAGGGACGATCTCCACCAAACTCGGGGCAAAATTAGACCTCGGCGGGCCCTATCCGACGCCGCCGCCCCCGAGTCGATACCCCCCCGGGGGCCGGAGTTATCGCCGCCCAAACTTCAAACTTTGACCGGGAATAACTCACGCTAGGAGGGGACAATCTCCACCAAACTCGGGGTGTTAGTAGACCTCCACGGGGCCTGTCCGACGCCGCCTTCCCCGAGCCAAAAGTCCCATGGGGGACGGAGATACGGGCCTGCCAACTTCAAACTTTGACCGGGAATAACTCCACCAAGACGGGGGCAAACTCCACCAAACTCGGGGCAAAATTAGACCTCCACGGGCCCTATCCAACGCCGCCTTCCCCGAGCCCAAAGTCCCTCTGGAGCCAGAGTTATCGCCGCCCAAACTTCAAACTTTGACCGGGAATAACTCCACCAAGACGGGGACAAACTCCACCAAACTCGGGGTGTTAGTATAGCTCCACGGGCCCTATCCAACGCCGCCTTCCCCGAGCCCAAAGTCCCTCTGGGCCCGGAGATACGGGCCTCCAAACTTCAAACTTTGACCGGGAATAACTCCACCAAGACGGGGGCAAACTCCACCAAACTCGGGGCAAAATTAGACCTCCACGGGCCCTATCCAACGCCGCCTTCCCCGAGCCCAAAGTCCCTCTGGAGCCAGAGTTATCGCCGCCCAAACTTCAAACTTTGACCGGGAATAACTCCACCAAGACGGGGACAAACTCCACCAAACTCGGGGTGTTAGTATAGCTCCACGGGCCCTATCCAACGCCGCCTTCCCCGAGACCAAAGTCCCTCTGGGCCCGGAGATACGGGCCTCCAAACTTCAAACTTTGACCGGGAATAACTCCACCAAGACGGGGGCAAACTCCACCAAACTCGGGGCAAAATTAGACCTCCACGGGCCCTATCCAACGCCGCCTTCCCCGAGCCCAAAGTCCCTCTGGAGCCAGAGTTATCGCCGCCCAAACTTCAAACTTTGACCGGGAATAACTCCACCAAGACGGGGACAAACTCCACCAAACTCGGGGTGTTAGTATAGCTCCACGGGCCCTATCCAACGCCGCCTTCCCCGAGACCAAAGTCCCTCTGGGCCCGGAGATACGGGCCTCCAAACTTCAAACTTTGACCGGGAATAACTCCACCAAGACGGGGGCAAACTCCACCAAACTCGGGGCAAAATTAGACCTCCACGGGCCCTATCCAACGCCGCCTTCCCCGAGCCCAAAGTCCCTCTGGAGCCAGAGTTATCGCCGCCCAAACTTCAAACTTTGACCGGGAATAACTCCACCAAGACGGGGACAAACTCCACCAAACTCGGGGTGTTAGTATAGCTCCACGGGCCCTATCCAACGCCCCCTTCCCCGAGCCCAAAGTCCCTCTGGGGACAGAGTTATCGCCGCCCAAACTTCAAACTTTGACCGGGAATAACTCCACCAAGACGGGGACAAACTCCACCAAACTCGGGGTGTTAGTATAGCTCCACGGGCCCTATCCAACGCCGCCTTCCCCGAGCCCAAAGTCCCTCTGGGGACAGAGTTATCGCCGCCCAAACTTCAAACTTTGACCGGGAATAGCTCCACCAAGACGGGGACAAACTCCACCAAACTCGGGGTGTTAGTATAGCTCCACGGGCCCTATCCAACGCCGCCTTCCCCGAGCCCAAAGTCCCTCTGGGGACAGAGTTATCGCCGCCCAAACTTCAAACTTTGACCGGGAATAACTCAACCCAGACGGGGACAAACTCCACCAAACTCGGGGTGTTAGTATAGCTCCACGGGCCCTATCCAACGCCGCCTTCCCCGAGCCCTAAGTCCCTCTGGACCCGGAGATACGGGCCTCCAAACTTCAAACTTTGACCGGGAATAACTCCACCAAGACGGGGACAAACTCCACCAAACTCGGGGCAAAATTAGACCTCCACGGGCCCTATCCAACGCCGCCTTCCCCGAGCCCAAAGTCTTTTTGGGCACGGGGATACGGGCCTCCAAACTTGAAACTTTGACCGGGAATAACTCAACCCAGACGGGGACAAACTCCACAAAACTCGGGGTGTTAGTAGACCTCCACGGGCCCTATCCAACGCCGCCTTCCACGAGCCCAAAGTCCCTCTGGACCCGGAGATACGGGCCTCCAAACTTCAAACTTTGACCGGGAATAACTCCACCAAGACGGGGACAAACTCCACCAAACTCGGGGCAAAATTAGACCTCCACGGGCCCTATCCAACGCCGCCTTCCCCGAGCCCAAAGTCTTTTTGGGCACGGGGATACGGGCCTCCAAACTTGAAACTTTGACCGGGAATAACTCAACCCAGACGGGGACAAACTCCACAAAACTCGGGGTGTTAGTAGACCTCCACGGGCCCTATCCAACGCCGCCTTCCCCGAGCCCAAAGTCTTTTTGGGCCCGGGGATACGGGCCTCCAAACTTGAAACTTTGACCGGGAATAACTCAACCCAGACGGGGACAAACTCCACCAAACTCGGGGTGTTAGTAGACCTCCACGGGCCCTATCCAACGCCGCCTTCCCCGAGACCAAAGTCCTTCTGAGGCCGGAGATACGGACCTCCAAACTTGAAAGTTTGTCCGGGAATTACTCCACCGAGACGGGGACAAAACTTTCCAAACTCGGGGTGTTAGTAGACCTCCACGGGGCCTATCCAACGCCGCCTTCCACGAGCCCTAAGTCCTTCTGAGGCCGGAGATACGGACCTCCAAACTTGAAAGTTTGTCCGGGAATAACTCCACCGAGACGGGGACAAACTACACCAAACTCGGGGTGTTAGTAGACCTCCACGGGCCCTATCCAACGCCGCCTTCCCCGAGACCAAAGTCCCTCTGAGGCCGGAGATACGGACCTCCAAACTTGAAAGTTTGTCCGGGAATTACTCCACCGAGACGGGGACAAAACTTACCAAACTCGGGGTGTTAGTAGACCTCCACGGGGCCTATCCAACGCCGCCTTCCACGAGCCCTAAGTCCTTCTGAGGCCGGAGATACGGACCTCCAAACTTGAAAGTTTGTCCGGGAATAACTCCACCGAGACGGGGACAAACTACACCAAACTCGGGGTGTTAGTAGACCTCCACGGGCCCTATCCAACGCCGCCTTCCCCGAGACCAAAGTCTTTTTGGGCCCGGGGAAAATGGGCCTCCAAACTTGAAACTTTGACCGAGAATAACTCAACCCAGACGGGGACAAACTTCACCAAACTCGGGGTGTTATTACACCTCCGCCGCCCCTATCCAACGCCGCCTTCCCCGAGCCCAAAGTCATTCGGGGGCCGGGGATACGGGCCTCCAAACTTGAAACTTTGACCGGGAATAACTCAACCCAGACGGGGACAAACTTCACCAAACTCGGAGTGTTAGTAGACCTCCACGGGCCCTATCCAACGCCACCTTCCCCGAGCCCAAAGTCCCTTTTGGCTCGGAGATACGGGCCTCCAAACTTCAAATTTTTGACCGGGAATAACTCAACCCAGACGGGGACAAACTTCACCAAACTCGGGGTGTTAGTAGACCTCCACGGGCCCTATCCAACGCCGCCTTCCCCGAGCCCAAAGTCTTTTTGGGCCCGGGGAAAATGGGCCTCCAAACTTGAAACTTTGACCGGGAATAACTCAACCCAGACGGGGACAAACTCCACCAAACTCGGGGCAAAATTAGCGCTCCACGGGCCCTATCCAACGCCGCCTTCCCCGAGCCCAAAGTCTTTTTGGGCCCGGGGAAAATGGGCCTCCAAACTTGAAACTTTGACCGAGAATAACTCAACCCAGACGGGGACAAACTTCACCAAACTCGGGGTGTTAGTAGACCTCTACGGGCCCTATCCAACGCCACCTTCCCCGAGCCCAAAGTCCCTTTTGGCCCGGAGATACGGGCCTCCAAACTTCAAATTTTTGACCGGGAATAACTCAACCCAGACGGGGACAAACTTCACCAAACTCGGGGTGTTATTACACCTCCGCCGCCCCTATCCAACGCCGCCTTCCCCGAGCCCAAAGTCTTTTTGGGCCCGGGGAAAATGGGCCTCCAAACTTGAAACTTTGACCGAGAATAACTCAACCCAGACGGGGACAAACTTCACCAAACTCGGGGTGTTATTACACCTCCGCCGCCCCTATCCAACGCCGCCTTCCCCGAGCCCAAAGTCATTCGGGGGCCGGGGATACGGGCCTCCAAACTTGAAACTTTGACCGGGAATAACTCAACCCAGACGGGGACAAACTCCACCAAACTCGGGGCAAAATTAGCGCTCCACGGGCCCTATCCAACGCCGCCTTCCCCGAGCCCAAAGTCTTTTTGGGCCCGGGGAAAATGGGCCTCCAAACTTGAAACTTTGACCGAGAATAACTCAACCCAGACGGGGACAAACTTCACCAAACTCGGGGTGTTATTACACCTCCGCCGCCCCTATCCAACGCCGCCTTCCCCGAGCCCAAAGTCTTTTTGGGCCCGGGGAAAATGGGCCTCCAAACTTGAAACTTTGACCGAGAATAACTCAACCCAGACGGGGACAAACTTCACCAAACTCGGGGTGTTATTACACCTCCGCCGCCCCTATCCAACGCCGCCTTCCCCGAGCCCAAAGTCATTCGGGGGCCGGGGATACGGGCCTCCAAACTTGAAACTTTGACCGGGAATAACTCAACCCAGACGGGGACAAACTCCACCAAACTCGGGGTGTTATTACACCTCCGCCGCCCCTATCCAACGCCGCCTTCCCCGAGCCCAAAGTCATTCGGGGGCCGGGGATACGGGCCTCCAAACTTGAAACTTTGACCGGGAATAACTCAACCCAGACGGGGACAAACTCCACCAAACTCGGGGTGTTAGTAGACCTCTACGGGCCCTATCCAACGCCACCTTCCCCGAGCCCAAAGTCCCTTTTGGCCCGGAGATACGGGCCTCCAAACTTCAAATTTTTGACCGGGAATAACTCAACCCAAACGGGGACAAACTCCACCAAACTCGGGGCAAAATTAGCGCTCCACGGGCCCTATCCAACGCCGCCTTCCCCGAGCCCAAAGTCTTTTTGGGCCCGGGGAAAATGGGCCTCCGAACTTTAAACTTTGACCGAGAATAACTCAACCCAGACGGGGACAAACCTCACCAAACTCGGGGTGTTATTACACCTCCGCCGCCCCTATCCAACGCCGCCTTCCCCGAGCCCAAAGTCATTCGGGGGCCGGGGATACGGGCCTCCAAACTTGAAATTTTGACCGGGAATAACTCAACCCAGACGGGGACAAACTCCACCAAACTCGGGGCAAAATTAGCGCTCCACGGGCCCTATCCAACGCCGCCTTCCCCGAGCCCAAAGTCTTTTTGGGCCCGGGGAAAATGGGCCTCCAAACTTGAAACTTTGACCGAGAATAACTCAACCCAGACGGGGACAAACTTCACCAAACTCGGGGTGTTAGTAGACCTCTACGGGCCCTATCCAACGCCACCTTCCCCGAGCCCAAAGTCCCTTTTGGCCCGGAGATACGGGCCTCCAAACTTTAAACTTTGACCGAGAATAACTCAACCCAGACGGGGACAAACTTCACCAAACTCGGGGTGTTATTACACCTCCGCCGCCCCTATCCAACGCCGCCTTCCCCGAGCCCAAAGTCTTTTTGGGCCCGGGGAAAATGGGCCTCCAAACTTGAAACTTTGACCGAGAATAACTCAACCCAGACGGGGACAAACCTCACCAAACTCGGGGTGTTATTACACCTCCGCCGCCCCTATCCAACGCCGCCTTCCCCGAGCCCAAAGTCATTCGGGGGCCGGGGATACGGGCCTCCAAACTTGAAACTTTGACCGGGAATAACTCAACCCAGACGGGGACAAACTTCACCAAACTCGGGGTGTTAGTAGACCTCCACGGGCCCTATCCAACGCCGCCTTCCCCGAGCCCAAAGTCTTTTTGGGCCCGGGGAAAATGGGCCTCCAAACTTGAAACTTTGACCGGGAATAACTCAACCCAGACGGGGACAAACTCCACCAAACTCGGGGCAAAATTAGCGCTCCACGGGCCCTATCCAACGCCGCCTTCCCCGAGCCCAAAGTCCCTTTTGGCCCGGAGATACGGGCCTCCAAACTTCAAATTTTTGACCGGGAATAACTCAACCCAGACGGGGACAAACTTCACCAAACTCGGGGTGTTAGTAGACCTCCACGGGCCCTATCCAAGGCCGCCTTCCCCGAGCCCAAAGTCCCTTTTGGCCCGGAGATACGGGCCTCCAAACTTCAAATTTTTGACCGGGAATAACTCAACCCAGACGGGGACAAACTTCACCAAACTCGGGGTGTTATTACACCTCCGCCGCCCCTATCCAACGCCGCCTTCCCCGAGCCCAAAGTCTTTTTGGGCCCGGGGAAAATGGGCCTCCAAACTTGAAACTTTGACCGAGAATAACTCAACCCAGACGGGGACAAACTTCACCAAACTCGGGGTGTTATTACACCTCCGCCGCCCCTATCCAACGCCGCCTTCCCCGAGCCCAAAGTCATTCGGGGGCCGGGGATACGGGCCTCCAAACTTGAAACTTTGACCGGGAATAACTCAACCCAGACGGGGACAAACTCCACCAAACTCGGGGTGTTAGTAGACCTCTACGGGCCCTATCCAACGCCACCTTCCCCGAGCCCAAAGTCCCTTTTGGCCCGGAGATACGGGCCTCCAAACTTCAAATTTTTGACCGGGAATAACTCAACCCAAACGGGGACAAACTCCACCAAACTCGGGGCAAAATTAGCGCTCCACGGGCCCTATCCAACGCCGCCTTCCCCGAGCCCAAAGTCTTTTTGGGCCCGGGGAAAATGGGCCTCCAAACTTTAAACTTTGACCGAGAATAACTCAACCCAGACGGGGACAAACTTCACCAAACTCGGGGTGTTATTACACCTCCGCCGCCCCTATCCAACGCCGCCTTCCCCGAGCCCAAAGTCTTTTTGGGCCCGGGGAAAATGGGCCTCCAAACTTGAAACTTTGACCGGGAATAACTCAACCCAGACGGGGACAAACTCCACCAAACTCGGGGCAAAATTAGCGCTCCACGGGCCCTATCCAACGCCGCCTTCCCCGAGCCCAAAGTCTTTTTGGGCCCGGGGAAAATGGGCCTCCAAACTTGAAACTTTGACCGAGAATAACTCAACCCAGACGGGGACAAACTTCACCAAACTCGGGGTGTTAGTAGACCTCTACGGGCCCTATCCAACGCCACCTTCCCCGAGCCCAAAGTCCCTTTTGGCCCGGAGATACGGGCCTCCAAACTTCAAATTTTTGACCGGGAATAACTCAACCCAGACGGGGACAAACTTCACCAAACTCGGGGTGTTATTACACCTCCGCCGCCCCTATCCAACGCCGCCTTCCCCGAGCCCAAAGTCTTTTTGGGCCCGGGGAAAATGGGCCTCCAAACTTGAAACTTTGACCGAGAATAACTCAACCCAGACGGGGACAAACTTCACCAAACTCGGGGTGTTATTACACCTCCGCCGCCCCTATCCAACGCCGCCTTCCCCGAGCCCAAAGTCATTCGGGGGCCGGGGATACGGGCCTCCAAACTTGAAACTTTGACCGGGAATAACTCAACCCAGACGGGGACAAACTCCACCAAACTCGGGGTGTTAGTAGACCTCTACGGGCCCTATCCAACGCCACCTTCCCCGAGCCCAAAGTCCCTTTTGGCCCGGAGATACGGGCCTCCAAACTTCAAATTTTTGACCGGGAATAACTCAACCCAGACGGGGACAAACTTCACCAAACTCGGGGTGTTAGTAGACCTCTACGGGCCCTATCCAACGCCACCTTCCCCGAGCCCAAAGTCCCTTTTGGCCCGGAGATACGGGCCTCCAAACTTCAAATTTTTGACCGGGAATAACTCAACCCAGACGGGGACAAACTTCACCAAACTCGGGGTGTTAGTAGACCTCCACGGGCCCTATCCAAGGCCGCCTTCCCCGAGCCCAAAGTCCCTTTTGGCCCGGAGATACGGGCCTCCAAACTTCAAATTTTTGACCGGGAATAACTCAACCCAGACGGGGACAAACTTCACCAAACTCGGGGTGTTATTACACCTCCGCCGCCCCTATCCAACGCCGCCTTCCCCGAGCCCAAAGTCTTTTTGGGCCCGGGGAAAATGGGCCTCCAAACTTGAAACTTTGACCGAGAATAACTCAACCCAGACGGGGACAAACTTCACCAAACTCGGGGTGTTATTACACCTCCGCCGCCCCTATCCAACGCCGCCTTCCCCGAGCCCAAAGTCATTCGGGGGCCGGGGATACGGGCCTCCAAACTTGAAACTTTGACCGGGAATAACTCAACCCAGACGGGGACAAACTCCACCAAACTCGGGGCAAAATTAGCGCTCCACGGGCCCTATCCAACGCCGCCTTCCCCGAGCCCAAAGTCTTTTTGGGCCCGGGGAAAATGGGCCTCCAAACTTGAAATTTTGACCGAGAATAACTCAACCCAGACGGGGACAAACTTCACCAAACTCGGGGTGTTAGTAGACCTCTACGGGCCCTATCCAACGCCACCTTCCCCGAGCCCAAAGTCCCTTTTGGCCCGGAGATACGGGCCTCCAAACTTTAAACTTTGACCGAGAATAACTCAACCCAGACGGGGACAAACTTCACCAAACTCGGGGTGTTATTACACCTCCGCCGCCCCTATCCAACGCCGCCTTCCCCGAGCCCAAAGTCTTTTTGGGCCCGGGGAAAATGGGCCTCCAAACTTGAAACTTTGACCGGGAATAACTCAACCCAGACGGGGACAAACTCCACCAAACTCGGGGCAAAATTAGCGCTCCACGGGCCCTATCCAACGCCGCCTTCCCCGAGCCCAAAGTCTTTTTGGGCCCGGGGAAAATGGGCCTCCAAACTTGAAACTTTGACCGAGAATAACTCAACCCAGACGGGGACAAACTTCACCAAACTCGGGGTGTTATTACACCTCCGCCGCCCCTATCCAACGCCGCCTTCCCCGAGCCCAAAGTCTTTTTGGGCCCGGGGAAAATGGGCCTCCAAACTTGAAACTTTGACCGAGAATAACTCAACCCAGACGGGGACAAACTTCACCAAACTCGGGGTGTTATTACACCTCCGCCGCCCCTATCCAACGCCGCCTTCCCCGAGCCCAAAGTCATTCGGGGGCCGGGGATACGGGCCTCCAAACTTGAAACTTTGACCGGGAATAACTCAACCCAGACGGGGACAAACTCCACCAAACTCGGGGCAAAATTAGCGCTCCACGGGCCCTATCCAACGCCGCCTTCCCCGAGCCCAAAGTCTTTTTGGGCCCGGGGAAAATGGGCCTCCAAACTTGAAACTTTGACCGAGAATAACTCAACCCAGACGGGGACAAACTTCACCAAACTCGGGGTGTTATTACACCTCCGCCGCCCCTATCCAACGCCGCCTTCCCCGAGCCCAAAGTCTTTTTGGGCCCGGGGAAAATGGGCCTCCAAACTTGAAACTTTGACCGAGAATAACTCAACCCAGACGGGGACAAACTTCACCAAACTCGGGGTGTTATTACACCTCCGCCGCCCCTATCCAACGCCGCCTTCCCCGAGCCCAAAGTCATTCGGGGGCCGGGGATACGGGCCTCCAAACTTGAAACTTTGACCGGGAATAACTCAACCCAGACGGGGACAAACTCCACCAAACTCGGGGCAAAATTAGCGCTCCACGGGCCCTATCCAACGCCGCCTTCCCCGAGCCCAAAGTCTTTTTGGGCCCGGGGAAAATGGGCCTCCAAACTTGAAACTTTGACCGAGAATAACTCAACCCAGACGGGGACAAACTTCACCAAACTCGGGGTGTTAGTAGACCTCTACGGGCCCTATCCAACGCCACCTTCCCCGAGCCCAAAGTCCCTTTTGGCCCGGAGATACGGGCCTCCAAACTTCAAATTTTTGACCGGGAATAACTCAACCCAGACGGGGACAAACTTCACCAAACTCGGGGTGTTAGTAGACCTCCACGGGCCCTATCCAAGGCCGCCTTCCCCGAGCCCAAAGTCCCTTTTGGCCCGGAGATACGGGCCTCCAAACTTCAAATTTTTGACCGGGAATAACTCAACCCAGACGGGGACAAACTTCACCAAACTCGGGGTGTTATTACACCTCCGCCGCCCCTATCCAACGCCGCCTTCCCCGAGCCCAAAGTCTTTTTGGGCCCGGGGAAAATGGGCCTCCAAACTTGAAACTTTGACCGAGAATAACTCAACCCAGACGGGGACAAACTTCACCAAACTCGGGGTGTTATTACACCTCCGCCGCCCCTATCCAACGCCGCCTTCCCCGAGCCCAAAGTCATTCGGGGGCCGGGGATACGGGCCTCCAAACTTGAAACTTTGACCGGGAATAACTCAACCCAGACGGGGACAAACTCCACCAAACTCGGGGTGTTAGTAGACCTCTACGGGCCCTATCCAACGCCACCTTCCCCGAGCCCAAAGTCCCTTTTGGCCCGGAGATACGGGCCTCCAAACTTCAAATTTTTGACCGGGAATAACTCAACCCAAACGGGGACAAACTCCACCAAACTCGGGGCAAAATTAGCGCTCCACGGGCCCTATCCAACGCCGCCTTCCCCGAGCCCAAAGTCTTTTTGGGCCCGGGGAAAATGGGCCTCCAAACTTTAAACTTTGACCGAGAATAACTCAACCCAGACGGGGACAAACTTCACCAAACTCGGGGTGTTATTACACCTCCGCCGCCCCTATCCAACGCCGCCTTCCCCGAGCCCAAAGTCTTTTTGGGCCCGGGGAAAATGGGCCTCCAAACTTGAAACTTTGACCGGGAATAACTCAACCCAGACGGGGACAAACTCCACCAAACTCGGGGCAAAATTAGCGCTCCACGGGCCCTATCCAACGCCGCCTTCCCCGAGCCCAAAGTCTTTTTGGGCCCGGGGAAAATGGGCCTCCAAACTTGAAACTTTGACCGAGAATAACTCAACCCAGACGGGGACAAACTTCACCAAACTCGGGGTGTTATTACACCTCCGCCGCCCCTATCCAACGCCGCCTTCCCCGAGCCCAAAGTCTTTTTGGGCCCGGGGAAAATGGGCCTCCAAACTTGAAACTTTGACCGAGAATAACTCAACCCAGACGGGGACAAACTTCACCAAACTCGGGGTGTTATTACACCTCCGCCGCCCCTATCCAACGCCGCCTTCCCCGAGCCCAAAGTCATTCGGGGGCCGGGGATACGGGCCTCCAAACTTGAAACTTTGACCGGGAATAACTCAACCCAGACGGGGACAAACTCCACCAAACTCGGGGCAAAATTAGCGCTCCACGGGCCCTATCCAACGCCGCCTTCCCCGAGCCCAAAGTCTTTTTGGGCCCGGGGAAAATGGGCCTCCAAACTTGAAACTTTGACCGAGAATAACTCAACCCAGACGGGGACAAACTTCACCAAACTCGGGGTGTTATTACACCTCCGCCGCCCCTATCCAACGCCGCCTTCCCCGAGCCCAAAGTCATTCGGGGGCCGGGGATACGGGCCTCCAAACTTGAAACTTTGACCGGGAATAACTCAACCCAGACGGGGACAAACTCCACCAAACTCGGGGCAAAATTAGCGCTCCACGGGCCCTATCCAACGCCGCCTTCCCCGAGCCCAAAGTCTTTTTGGGCCCGGGGAAAATGGGCCTCCAAACTTGAAACTTTGACCGAGAATAACTCAACCCAGACGGGGACAAACTTCACCAAACTCGGGGTGTTATTACACCTCCGCCGCCCCTATCCAACGCCGCCTTCCCCGAGCCCAAAGTCTTTTTGGGCCCGGGGAAAATGGGCCTCCAAACTTGAAACTTTGACCGAGAATAACTCAACCCAGACGGGGACAAACTTCACCAAACTCGGGGTGTTATTACACCTCCGCCGCCCCTATCCAACGCCGCCTTCCCCGAGCCCAAAGTCATTCGGGGGCCGGGGATACGGGCCTCCAAACTTGAAACTTTGACCGGGAATAACTCAACCCAGACGGGGACAAACTCCACCAAACTCGGGGCAAAATTAGCGCTCCACGGGCCCTATCCAACGCCGCCTTCCCCGAGCCCAAAGTCTTTTTGGGCCCGGGGAAAATGGGCCTCCAAACTTGAAACTTTGACCGAGAATAACTCAACCCAGACGGGGACAAACTTCACCAAACTCGGGGTGTTAGTAGACCTCTACGGGCCCTATCCAACGCCACCTTCCCCGAGCCCAAAGTCCCTTTTGGCCCGGAGATACGGGCCTCCAAACTTCAAATTTTTGACCGGGAATAACTCAACCCAGACGGGGACAAACTTCACCAAACTCGGGGTGTTAGTAGACCTCCACGGGCCCTATCCAAGGCCGCCTTCCCCGAGCCCAAAGTCCCTTTTGGCCCGGAGATACGGGCCTCCAAACTTCAAATTTTTGACCGGGAATAACTCAACCCAGACGGGGACAAACTTCACCAAACTCGGGGTGTTATTACACCTCCGCCGCCCCTATCCAACGCCGCCTTCCCCGAGCCCAAAGTCTTTTTGGGCCCGGGGAAAATGGGCCTCCAAACTTGAAACTTTGACCGAGAATAACTCAACCCAGACGGGGACAAACTTCACCAAACTCGGGGTGTTATTACACCTCCGCCGCCCCTATCCAACGCCGCCTTCCCCGAGCCCAAAGTCATTCGGGGGCCGGGGATACGGGCCTCCAAACTTGAAACTTTGACCGGGAATAACTCAACCCAGACGGGGACAAACTCCACCAAACTCGGGGTGTTAGTAGACCTCTACGGGCCCTATCCAACGCCACCTTCCCCGAGCCCAAAGTCCCTTTTGGCCCGGAGATACGGGCCTCCAAACTTCAAATATTTGACCGGGAATAACTCAACCCAAACGGGGACAAACTCCACCAAACTCGGGGCAAAATTAGCGCTCCACGGGCCCTATCCAACGCCGCCTTCCCCGAGCCCAAAGTCTTTTTGGGCCCGGGGAAAATGGGCCTCCAAACTTTAAACTTTGACCGAGAATAACTCAACCCAGACGGGGACAAACTTCACCAAACTCGGGGTGTTATTACACCTCCGCCGCCCCTATCCAACGCCGCCTTCCCCGAGCCCAAAGTCTTTTTGGGCCCGGGGAAAATGGGCCTCCAAACTTGAAACTTTGACCGGGAATAACTCAACCCAGACGGGGACAAACTCCACCAAACTCGGGGCAAAATTAGCGCTCCACGGGCCCTATCCAACGCCGCCTTCCCCGAGCCCAAAGTCTTTTTGGGCCCGGGGAAAATGGGCCTCCAAACTTGAAACTTTGACCGAGAATAACTCAACCCAGACGGGGACAAACTTCACCAAACTCGGGGTGTTATTACACCTCCGCCGCCCCTATCCAACGCCGCCTTCCCCGAGCCCAAAGTCTTTTTGGGCCCGGGGAAAATGGGCCTCCAAACTTGAAACTTTGACCGAGAATAACTCAACCCAGACGGGGACAAACTTCACCAAACTCGGGGTGTTATTACACCTCCGCCGCCCCTATCCAACGCCGCCTTCCCCGAGCCCAAAGTCATTCGGGGGCCGGGGATACGGGCCTCCAAACTTGAAACTTTGACCGGGAATAACTCAACCCAGACGGGGACAAACTCCACCAAACTCGGGGCAAAATTAGCGCTCCACGGGCCCTATCCAACGCCGCCTTCCCCGAGCCCAAAGTCTTTTTGGGCCCGGGGAAAATGGGCCTCCAAACTTGAAACTTTGACCGAGAATAACTCAACCCAGACGGGGACAAACTTCACCAAACTCGGGGTGTTAGTAGACCTCTACGGGCCCTATCCAACGCCACCTTCCCCGAGCCCAAAGTCCCTTTTGGCCCGGAGATACGGGCCTCCAAACTTCAAATTTTTGACCGGGAATAACTCAACCCAGACGGGGACAAACTTCACCAAACTCGGGGTGTTAGTAGACCTCCACGGGCCCTATCCAAGGCCGCCTTCCCCGAGCCCAAAGTCCCTTTTGGCCCGGAGATACGGGCCTCCAAACTTCAAATTTTTGACCGGGAATAACTCAACCCAGACGGGGACAAACTTCACCAAACTCGGGGTGTTATTACACCTCCGCCGCCCCTATCCAACGCCGCCTTCCCCGAGCCCAAAGTCTTTTTGGGCCCGGGGAAAATGGGCCTCCAAACTTGAAACTTTGACCGAGAATAACTCAACCCAGACGGGGACAAACTTCACCAAACTCGGGGTGTTATTACACCTCCGCCGCCCCTATCCAACGCCGCCTTCCCCGAGCCCAAAGTCATTCGGGGGCCGGGGATACGGGCCTCCAAACTTGAAACTTTGACCGGGAATAACTCAACCCAGACGGGGACAAACTCCACCAAACTCGGGGTGTTAGTAGACCTCTACGGGCCCTATCCAACGCCACCTTCCCCGAGCCCAAAGTCCCTTTTGGCCCGGAGATACGGGCCTCCAAACTTCAAATATTTGACCGGGAATAACTCAACCCAAACGGGGACAAACTCCACCAAACTCGGGGCAAAATTAGCGCTCCACGGGCCCTATCCAACGCCGCCTTCCCCGAGCCCAAAGTCTTTTTGGGCCCGGGGAAAATGGGCCTCCAAACTTTAAACTTTGACCGAGAATAACTCAACCCAGACGGGGACAAACTTCACCAAACTCGGGGTGTTATTACACCTCCGCCGCCCCTATCCAACGCCGCCTTCCCCGAGCCCAAAGTCTTTTTGGGCCCGGGGAAAATGGGCCTCCAAACTTGAAACTTTGACCGGGAATAACTCAACCCAGACGGGGACAAACTCCACCAAACTCGGGGCAAAATTAGCGCTCCACGGGCCCTATCCAACGCCGCCTTCCCCGAGCCCAAAGTCTTTTTGGGCCCGGGGAAAATGGGCCTCCAAACTTGAAACTTTGACCGAGAATAACTCAACCCAGACGGGGACAAACTTCACCAAACTCGGGGTGTTATTACACCTCCGCCGCCCCTATCCAACGCCGCCTTCCCCGAGCCCAAAGTCTTTTTGGGCCCGGGGAAAATGGGCCTCCAAACTTGAAACTTTGACCGAGAATAACTCAACCCAGACGGGGACAAACTTCACCAAACTCGGGGTGTTATTACACCTCCGCCGCCCCTATCCAACGCCGCCTTCCCCGAGCCCAAAGTCATTCGGGGGCCGGGGATACGGGCCTCCAAACTTGAAACTTTGACCGGGAATAACTCAACCCAGACGGGGACAAACTCCACCAAACTCGGGGCAAAATTAGCGCTCCACGGGCCCTATCCAACGCCGCCTTCCCCGAGCCCAAAGTCTTTTTGGGCCCGGGGAAAATGGGCCTCCAAACTTGAAACTTTGACCGAGAATAACTCAACCCAGACGGGGACAAACTTCACCAAACTCGGGGTGTTATTACACCTCCGCCGCCCCTATCCAACGCCGCCTTCCCCGAGCCCAAAGTCTTTTTGGGCCCGGGGAAAATGGGCCTCCAAACTTGAAACTTTGACCGAGAATAACTCAACCCAGACGGGGACAAACTTCACCAAACTCGGGGTGTTATTACACCTCCGCCGCCCCTATCCAACGCCGCCTTCCCCGAGCCCAAAGTCATTCGGGGGCCGGGGATACGGGCCTCCAAACTTGAAACTTTGACCGGGAATAACTCAACCCAGACGGGGACAAACTCCACCAAACTCGGGGCAAAATTAGCGCTCCACGGGCCCTATCCAACGCCGCCTTCCCCGAGCCCAAAGTCTTTTTGGGCCCGGGGAAAATGGGCCTCCAAACTTGAAACTTTGACCGAGAATAACTCAACCCAGACGGGGACAAACTTCACCAAACTCGGGGTGTTAGTAGACCTCTACGGGCCCTATCCAACGCCACCTTCCCCGAGCCCAAAGTCCCTTTTGGCCCGGAGATACGGGCCTCCAAACTTCAAATTTTTGACCGGGAATAACTCAACCCAGACGGGGACAAACTTCACCAAACTCGGGGTGTTAGTAGACCTCCACGGGCCCTATCCAAGGCCGCCTTCCCCGAGCCCAAAGTCCCTTTTGGCCCGGAGATACGGGCCTCCAAACTTCAAATTTTTGACCGGGAATAACTCAACCCAGACGGGGACAAACTTCACCAAACTCGGGGTGTTATTACACCTCCGCCGCCCCTATCCAACGCCGCCTTCCCCGAGCCCAAAGTCTTTTTGGGCCCGGGGAAAATGGGCCTCCAAACTTGAAACTTTGACCGAGAATAACTCAACCCAGACGGGGACAAACTTCACCAAACTCGGGGTGTTATTACACCTCCGCCGCCCCTATCCAACGCCGCCTTCCCCGAGCCCAAAGTCATTCGGGGGCCGGGGATACGGGCCTCCAAACTTGAAACTTTGACCGGGAATAACTCAACCCAGACGGGGACAAACTCCACCAAACTCGGGGTGTTAGTAGACCTCTACGGGCCCTATCCAACGCCACCTTCCCCGAGCCCAAAGTCCCTTTTGGCCCGGAGATACGGGCCTCCAAACTTCAAATATTTGACCGGGAATAACTCAACCCAAACGGGGACAAACTCCACCAAACTCGGGGCAAAATTAGCGCTCCACGGGCCCTATCCAACGCCGCCTTCCCCGAGCCCAAAGTCTTTTTGGGCCCGGGGAAAATGGGCCTCCAAACTTTAAACTTTGACCGAGAATAACTCAACCCAGACGGGGACAAACTTCACCAAACTCGGGGTGTTATTACACCTCCGCCGCCCCTATCCAACGCCGCCTTCCCCGAGCCCAAAGTCTTTTTGGGCCCGGGGAAAATGGGCCTCCAAACTTGAAACTTTGACCGGGAATAACTCAACCCAGACGGGGACAAACTCCACCAAACTCGGGGCAAAATTAGCGCTCCACGGGCCCTATCCAACGCCGCCTTCCCCGAGCCCAAAGTCTTTTTGGGCCCGGGGAAAATGGGCCTCCAAACTTGAAACTTTGACCGAGAATAACTCAACCCAGACGGGGACAAACTTCACCAAACTCGGGGTGTTATTACACCTCCGCCGCCCCTATCCAACGCCGCCTTCCCCGAGCCCAAAGTCTTTTTGGGCCCGGGGAAAATGGGCCTCCAAACTTGAAACTTTGACCGAGAATAACTCAACCCAGACGGGGACAAACTTCACCAAACTCGGGGTGTTATTACACCTCCGCCGCCCCTATCCAACGCCGCCTTCCCCGAGCCCAAAGTCATTCGGGGGCCGGGGATACGGGCCTCCAAACTTGAAACTTTGACCGGGAATAACTCAACCCAGACGGGGACAAACTCCACCAAACTCGGGGCAAAATTAGCGCTCCACGGGCCCTATCCAACGCCGCCTTCCCCGAGCCCAAAGTCTTTTTGGGCCCGGGGAAAATGGGCCTCCAAACTTGAAACTTTGACCGAGAATAACTCAACCCAGACGGGGACAAACTTCACCAAACTCGGGGTGTTAGTAGACCTCTACGGGCCCTATCCAACGCCACCTTCCCCGAGCCCAAAGTCCCTTTTGGCCCGGAGATACGGGCCTCCAAACTTCAAATTTTTGACCGGGAATAACTCAACCCAGACGGGGACAAACTTCACCAAACTCGGGGTGTTAGTAGACCTCCACGGGCCCTATCCAAGGCCGCCTTCCCCGAGCCCAAAGTCCCTTTTGGCCCGGAGATACGGGCCTCCAAACTTCAAATTTTTGACCGGGAATAACTCAACCCAGACGGGGACAAACTTCACCAAACTCGGGGTGTTATTACACCTCCGCCGCCCCTATCCAACGCCGCCTTCCCCGAGCCCAAAGTCTTTTTGGGCCCGGGGAAAATGGGCCTCCAAACTTGAAACTTTGACCGAGAATAACTCAACCCAGACGGGGACAAACTTCACCAAACTCGGGGTGTTATTACACCTCCGCCGCCCCTATCCAACGCCGCCTTCCCCGAGCCCAAAGTCATTCGGGGGCCGGGGATACGGGCCTCCAAACTTGAAACTTTGACCGGGAATAACTCAACCCAGACGGGGACAAACTCCACCAAACTCGGGGTGTTAGTAGACCTCTACGGGCCCTATCCAACGCCACCTTCCCCGAGCCCAAAGTCCCTTTTGGCCCGGAGATACGGGCCTCCAAACTTCAAATATTTGACCGGGAATAACTCAACCCAAACGGGGACAAACTCCACCAAACTCGGGGCAAAATTAGCGCTCCACGGGCCCTATCCAACGCCGCCTTCCCCGAGCCCAAAGTCTTTTTGGGCCCGGGGAAAATGGGCCTCCAAACTTTAAACTTTGACCGAGAATAACTCAACCCAGACGGGGACAAACTTCACCAAACTCGGGGTGTTATTACACCTCCGCCGCCCCTATCCAACGCCGCCTTCCCCGAGCCCAAAGTCTTTTTGGGCCCGGGGAAAATGGGCCTCCAAACTTGAAACTTTGACCGGGAATAACTCAACCCAGACGGGGACAAACTCCACCAAACTCGGGGCAAAATTAGCGCTCCACGGGCCCTATCCAACGCCGCCTTCCCCGAGCCCAAAGTCTTTTTGGGCCCGGGGAAAATGGGCCTCCAAACTTGAAACTTTGACCGAGAATAACTCAACCCAGACGGGGACAAACTTCACCAAACTCGGGGTGTTATTACACCTCCGCCGCCCCTATCCAACGCCGCCTTCCCCGAGCCCAAAGTCTTTTTGGGCCCGGGGAAAATGGGCCTCCAAACTTGAAACTTTGACCGAGAATAACTCAACCCAGACGGGGACAAACTTCACCAAACTCGGGGTGTTATTACACCTCCGCCGCCCCTATCCAACGCCGCCTTCCCCGAGCCCAAAGTCATTCGGGGGCCGGGGATACGGGCCTCCAAACTTGAAACTTTGACCGGGAATAACTCAACCCAGACGGGGACAAACTCCACCAAACTCGGGGCAAAATTAGCGCTCCACGGGCCCTATCCAACGCCGCCTTCCCCGAGCCCAAAGTCTTTTTGGGCCCGGGGAAAATGGGCCTCCAAACTTGAAACTTTGACCGAGAATAACTCAACCCAGACGGGGACAAACTTCACCAAACTCGGGGTGTTATTACACCTCCGCCGCCCCTATCCAACGCCGCCTTCCCCGAGCCCAAAGTCTTTTTGGGCCCGGGGAAAATGGGCCTCCAAACTTGAAACTTTGACCGAGAATAACTCAACCCAGACGGGGACAAACTTCACCAAACTCGGGGTGTTATTACACCTCCGCCGCCCCTATCCAACGCCGCCTTCCCCGAGCCCAAAGTCATTCGGGGGCCGGGGATACGGGCCTCCAAACTTGAAACTTTGACCGGGAATAACTCAACCCAGACGGGGACAAACTCCACCAAACTCGGGGCAAAATTAGCGCTCCACGGGCCCTATCCAACGCCGCCTTCCCCGAGCCCAAAGTCTTTTTGGGCCCGGGGAAAATGGGCCTCCAAACTTGAAACTTTGACCGAGAATAACTCAACCCAGACGGGGACAAACTTCACCAAACTCGGGGTGTTAGTAGACCTCTACGGGCCCTATCCAACGCCACCTTCCCCGAGCCCAAAGTCCCTTTTGGCCCGGAGATACGGGCCTCCAAACTTCAAATTTTTGACCGGGAATAACTCAACCCAGACGGGGACAAACTTCACCAAACTCGGGGTGTTAGTAGACCTCCACGGGCCCTATCCAAGGCCGCCTTCCCCGAGCCCAAAGTCCCTTTTGGCCCGGAGATACGGGCCTCCAAACTTCAAATTTTTGACCGGGAATAACTCAACCCAGACGGGGACAAACTTCACCAAACTCGGGGTGTTATTACACCTCCGCCGCCCCTATCCAACGCCGCCTTCCCCGAGCCCAAAGTCTTTTTGGGCCCGGGGAAAATGGGCCTCCAAACTTGAAACTTTGACCGAGAATAACTCAACCCAGACGGGGACAAACTTCACCAAACTCGGGGTGTTATTACACCTCCGCCGCCCCTATCCAACGCCGCCTTCCCCGAGCCCAAAGTCATTCGGGG
>CM071955.1:0-120000 GCA_036784905.1 Acrossocheilus fasciatus
CCCTAACCCTAACCTAACCCTAACCCAACCCTAACCCTACCCCAACCCTAACCTAACCTAACCTAACCCTACACCCTAACCCAACCCTAACCAACCCTAACCAACCCACCCTAACCACCCAACCCTAACCCTAACCTAACCCTAACCCTACCCCCAACCCTAACCCTAACCAACCCCTAACCCTAACCCTAACCCCCTACCCCTAACCCTAACCCTAACCTAACCTAACCCTAACCCTAACCCTAACCCTAACCCTAACCCTAACCCTAACCCTAACCCAACCCTAACCCTAACCCTAACCCTAACCCTAACCCTAACCCTAACCTAACCCTAACCCTACCCCTCACCCAACCCAAACCCTAACCCTACCCCTAACCCTAACCCTAACCCTAACCCTAACCCAACCCTAACCCTAACCCTAACCCTAACCCTAACCTAACCCTAACCCTAACCCTAACCCTAACCCTAACCCTAACCCTAACCCTAACCCTAACCCTAACCCTAACCCTAACCCTAACCCTAACCCTAACCCTAACCCTAACCCTAACCCTAACCCTAACCCTAACCCTAACCCTAACCCTAACCCTAACCCTAACCCTAACCCTAACCCTAACCCTAACCCTAACCCTAACCCTAACCCTAACCCTAACCCTAACCCTAACCCTAACCCTAACCCTAACCCTAACCCTAACCCTAACCCTAACCCTAACCCTAACCCTAACCCTAACCCTAACCCTAACCCTAACCCTAACCCTAACCCTAACCCTAACCCTAACCCTAACCCTAACCCTAACCCTAACCCTAACCCTAACCCTAACCCTAACCCTAACCCTAACCCTAACCCTAACCCTAACCCTAACCCTAACCCTAACCCTAACCCTAACCCTAACCCTAACCCTAACCCTAACCCTAACCCTAACCCTAACCCTAACCCTAACCCTAACCCTAACCCTAACCCTAACCCTAACCCTAACCCTAACCCTAACCCTAACCCTAACCCTAACCTAACCCTAACCCTAACCCTAACCCTAACCTAACCCTAACCCTAACCCTAACCCTAACCCTAACCCTAACCCTAACCTAACCCTAACCCTAACCCTAACCTAACCCTAACCCTAACCCTAACCCTAACCTAACCCTAACCCTAACCTAACCCTAACCTAACCCTAACCCTAACCCTAACCCTAACCCTAACCCTAACCTAACCCTAACCCTAACCTAACCCTAACCCTAACCCTAACCCTAACCCTAACCCTAACCCTAACCCTAACCCTAACCCTAACCCTAACCCTAACCCTAACCCTAACCCTAACCCTAACCCTAACCCTAACCCTAACCCTAACCCTAACCCTAACCCTAACCCTAACCCTAACCCTAACCCTAACCCTAACCCTAACCCTAACCCTAACCCTAACCCTAACCCTAACCCTAACCCTAACCCTAACCCTAACCTAACCTAACCCTAACCCTAACCCTAACCCTAACCCTAACCCTAACCCTAACCCTAACCCTAACCCTAACCCTAACCCTAACCCTAACCCTAACCTAACCCTAACCTAACCTAACCCTAACCTAACCCTAACCCTAACCCTAACCCTAACCCTAACCCTAACCCTAACCCTAACCCTAACCCTAACCCTAACCCTAACCCTAACCCTAACCCTAACCCTAACCCTAACCCTAACCCTAACCCTAACCCTAACCCTAACCCTAACCTAACCCTAACCCTAACCTAACCCTAACCCTAACCCTAACCCTAACCCTAACCCTAACCCTAACCCTAACCCTAACCCTAACCCTAACCCTAACCCTAACCCTAACCCTAACCCTAACCCTAACCTAACCCTAACCCTAACTAACCCTAACCCTAACCCTAACCCTAACCCCTAACCCTAACCCTAACCCTAACCCTAACCCTAACCCTAACCCTAACCCTAACCCTAACCCTAACCCTAACCCTAACCCTAACCCTAACCCTAAGTATATATACCAAATTTCAGAGTCCTGTTACTAGCCTTAGTAAGTGCACCCCATCCTAGGGGCTCAACTGTGGGGGCTCAAGTTCGCATTTAACTCTATTACCTAACCCTAACCCTAACCCTAACCCTAAACTTTGGGTGAAAGTTTTGATGATTCAATCTTGCAGGACTGTACTAACCCAATGTACACGTTTGTTTCCATGACGGTGAGTTTTCAAAAAAATCAAAAAATTGTAAATCTAAGTGTTGTTACTTTATCAGTGATAAAATGAGAAAAACTATCTAAAATTTCAGAAAAGATTTGAAAAAACAGTAGAAATCATCCTTTTTGTATGAAAATTCGACCAGGAAGGAAAAATCAGGAAGAGCAGGGGATTGTGGGATTGAACAAGTTACTCACCATGAATGAGACAAGTGTTCCAAGGAATGGGGTTCCTCAGCCCAGCTTTGCCTATTGCAGCCTAGGAGTTTTTGCAGTCAGCGGTTTTCCCGTAAGGATAATGTCGGTCTGATCCTTGCAATTACTCTAGGGGTAATAACTGGTAGAAGCTTGTTGTACAGAAATGTGCATCCGCCAGTTTGAGCCCCGACTTGCTGTTTAGGTGGCCTCAGACCTTTTCTCTCAAACTCTTTTTGGGTGACCTGGGATACCTTGCGGTGTTAACGAAGGGTCACTTGGGGGAGTCGTAAGTATCCAGCCCCCCTGGGTCCACTAGGACAGCACGCAGGGACGGTGGCCTGGGGCTAACAGGCCTTAATTGGAGCCCAGTCTTCTACTGGTGATTAGCACCACCCACACAACAGCACATTGCACCAACACCCACCCACATACGACTGTCCAAACCCTGTCCAAGCCTAGGGCTGACCAGCTGTAAAGAGAAATTTAAACCTCGGGCTGACGCGCGAAACTCAAGTGGGGGTGCAGTACAATATCTCGACACCTGGTGGCGCTAGAGAGACCAAACCAAGTGCAATCGACTTGAGGCGGCCCAATTAGTATATATACCAAGTTTCAGCACTCTACGTACAAGAGAACTGGGGGTGCAATACCGTATCTCGACGCCTGGTGGCGCTAGAGCTTCCAAACTATGTGCAAACGATCGGGCGCCCTCGAATTAGTATATATACCAAATTTCAGAGTCCTGTTACTAGCCTTAGTAAGTGCACCCCATCCTAGGGGCTCAACTGTGGGGGCTCAAGTTCGCATTTAACTCTATTACCTAACCCTAACCCTAAACTTTGGGTGAAAGTTTTGATGATTCAATCTTGCAGGACTGTACTAACCCAATGTACACGTTTGTTTCCATGACGGTGAGTTTTCAAAAAAATCAAAAAATTGTAAATCTAAGTGTTGTTACTTTATCAGTGATAAAATGAGAAAAACTATCTAAAATTTCAGAAAAGATTTGAAAAAACAGTAGAAATCATCCTTTTTGTATGAAAATTCGACCAGGAAGGAAAAATCAGGAAGAGCAGGGGATTGTGGGATTGAACAAGTTACTCACCATGAATGAGACAAGTGTTCCAAGGAATGGGGTTCCTCAGCCCAGCTTTGCCTATTGCAGCCTAGGAGTTTTTGCAGTCAGCGGTTTTCCCGTAAGGATAATGTCGGTCTGATCCTTGCAATTACTCTAGGGGTAATAACTGGTAGAAGCTTGTTGTACAGAAATGTGCATCCGCCAGTTTGAGCCCCGACTTGCTGTTTAGGTGGCCTCAGACCTTTTCTCTCAAACTCTTTTTGGGTGACCTGGGATACCTTGCGGTGTTAACGAAGGGTCACTTGGGGGAGTCGTAAGTATCCAGCCCCCCTGGGTCCACTAGGACAGCACGCAGGGACGGTGGCCTGGGGCTAACAGGCCTTAATTGGAGCCCAGTCTTCTACTGGTGATTAGCACCACCCACACAACAGCACATTGCACCAACACCCACCCACATACGACTGTCCAAACCCTGTCCAAGCCTAGGGCTGACCAGCTGTAAAGAGAAATTTAAACCTCGGGCTGACGCGCGAAACTCAAGTGGGGGTGCAGTACAATATCTCGACACCTGGTGGCGCTAGAGAGACCAAACCAAGTGCAATCGACTTGAGGCGGCCCAATTAGTATATATACCAAGTTTCAGCACTCTACGTACAAGAGAACTGGGGGTGCAATACCGTATCTCGACGCCTGGTGGCGCTAGAGCTTCCAAACTATGTGCAAACGATCGGGCGCCCTCGAATTAGTATATATACCAAATTTCAGAGTCCTGTTACTAGCCTTAGTAAGTGCACCCCATCCTAGGGGCTCAACTGTGGGGGCTCAAGTTCGCATTTAACTCTATTACCTAACCCTAACCCTAACCCTAAACTTTGGGTGAAAGTTTTGATGATTCAATCTTGCAGGACTGTACTAACCCAATGTACACGTTTGTTTCCATGACGGTGAGTTTTCAAAAAAATCAAAAAATTGTAAATCTAAGTGTTGTTACTTTATCAGTGATAAAATGAGAAAAACTATCTAAAATTTCAGAAAAGATTTGAAAAAACAGTAGAAATCATCCTTTTTGTATGAAAATTCGACCAGGAAGGAAAAATCAGGAAGAGCAGGGGATTGTGGGATTGAACAAGTTACTCACCATGAATGAGACAAGTGTTCCAAGGAATGGGGTTCCTCAGCCCAGCTTTGCCTATTGCAGCCTAGGAGTTTTTGCAGTCAGCGGTTTTCCCGTAAGGATAATGTCGGTCTGATCCTTGCAATTACTCTAGGGGTAATAACTGGTAGAAGCTTGTTGTACAGAAATGTGCATCCGCCAGTTTGAGCCCCGACTTGCTGTTTAGGTGGCCTCAGACCTTTTCTCTCAAACTCTTTTTGGGTGACCTGGGATACCTTGCGGTGTTAACGAAGGGTCACTTGGGGGAGTCGTAAGTATCCAGCCCCCCTGGGTCCACTAGGACAGCACGCAGGGACGGTGGCCTGGGGCTAACAGGCCTTAATTGGAGCCCAGTCTTCTACTGGTGATTAGCACCACCCACACAACAGCACATTGCACCAACACCCACCCACATACGACTGTCCAAACCCTGTCCAAGCCTAGGGCTGACCAGCTGTAAAGAGAAATTTAAACCTCGGGCTGACGCGCGAAACTCAAGTGGGGGTGCAGTACAATATCTCGACACCTGGTGGCGCTAGAGAGACCAAACCAAGTGCAATCGACTTGAGGCGGCCCAATTAGTATATATACCAAGTTTCAGCACTCTACGTACAAGAGAACTGGGGGTGCAATACCGTATCTCGACGCCTGGTGGCGCTAGAGCTTCCAAACTATGTGCAAACGATCGGGCGCCCTCGAATTAGTATATATACCAAATTTCAGAGTCCTGTTACTAGCCTTAGTAAGTGCACCCCATCCTAGGGGCTCAACTGTGGGGGCTCAAGTTCGCATTTAACTCTATTACCTAACCCTAACCCTAACCCTAACCCTAAACTTTGGGTGAAAGTTTTGATGATTCAATCTTGCAGGACTGTACTAACCCAATGTACACGTTTGTTTCCATGACGGTGAGTTTTCAAAAAAATCAAAAAATTGTAAATCTAAGTGTTGTTACTTTATCAGTGATAAAATGAGAAAAACTATCTAAAATTTCAGAAAAGATTTGAAAAAACAGTAGAAATCATCCTTTTTGTATGAAAATTCGACCAGGAAGGAAAAATCAGGAAGAGCAGGGGATTGTGGGATTGAACAAGTTACTCACCATGAATGAGACAAGTGTTCCAAGGAATGGGGTTCCTCAGCCCAGCTTTGCCTATTGCAGCCTAGGAGTTTTTGCAGTCAGCGGTTTTCCCGTAAGGATAATGTCGGTCTGATCCTTGCAATTACTCTAGGGGTAATAACTGGTAGAAGCTTGTTGTACAGAAATGTGCATCCGCCAGTTTGAGCCCCGACTTGCTGTTTAGGTGGCCTCAGACCTTTTCTCTCAAACTCTTTTTGGGTGACCTGGGATACCTTGCGGTGTTAACGAAGGGTCACTTGGGGGAGTCGTAAGTATCCAGCCCCCCTGGGTCCACTAGGACAGCACGCAGGGACGGTGGCCTGGGGCTAACAGGCCTTAATTGGAGCCCAGTCTTCTACTGGTGATTAGCACCACCCACACAACAGCACATTGCACCAACACCCACCCACATACGACTGTCCAAACCCTGTCCAAGCCTAGGGCTGACCAGCTGTAAAGAGAAATTTAAACCTCGGGCTGACGCGCGAAACTCAAGTGGGGGTGCAGTACAATATCTCGACACCTGGTGGCGCTAGAGAGACCAAACCAAGTGCAATCGACTTGAGGCGGCCCAATTAGTATATATACCAAGTTTCAGCACTCTACGTACAAGAGAACTGGGGGTGCAATACCGTATCTCGACGCCTGGTGGCGCTAGAGCTTCCAAACTATGTGCAAACGATCGGGCGCCCTCGAATTAGTATATATACCAAATTTCAGAGTCCTGTTACTAGCCTTAGTAAGTGCACCCCATCCTAGGGGCTCAACTGTGGGGGCTCAAGTTCGCATTTAACTCTATTACCTAACCCTAACCCTAACCCTAAACTTTGGGTGAAAGTTTTGATGATTCAATCTTGCAGGACTGTACTAACCCAATGTACACGTTTGTTTCCATGACGGTGAGTTTTCAAAAAAATCAAAAAATTGTAAATCTAAGTGTTGTTACTTTATCAGTGATAAAATGAGAAAAACTATCTAAAATTTCAGAAAAGATTTGAAAAAACAGTAGAAATCATCCTTTTTGTATGAAAATTCGACCAGGAAGGAAAAATCAGGAAGAGCAGGGGATTGTGGGATTGAACAAGTTACTCACCATGAATGAGACAAGTGTTCCAAGGAATGGGGTTCCTCAGCCCAGCTTTGCCTATTGCAGCCTAGGAGTTTTTGCAGTCAGCGGTTTTCCCGTAAGGATAATGTCGGTCTGATCCTTGCAATTACTCTAGGGGTAATAACTGGTAGAAGCTTGTTGTACAGAAATGTGCATCCGCCAGTTTGAGCCCCGACTTGCTGTTTAGGTGGCCTCAGACCTTTTCTCTCAAACTCTTTTTGGGTGACCTGGGATACCTTGCGGTGTTAACGAAGGGTCACTTGGGGGAGTCGTAAGTATCCAGCCCCCCTGGGTCCACTAGGACAGCACGCAGGGACGGTGGCCTGGGGCTAACAGGCCTTAATTGGAGCCCAGTCTTCTACTGGTGATTAGCACCACCCACACAACAGCACATTGCACCAACACCCACCCACATACGACTGTCCAAACCCTGTCCAAGCCTAGGGCTGACCAGCTGTAAAGAGAAATTTAAACCTCGGGCTGACGCGCGAAACTCAAGTGGGGGTGCAGTACAATATCTCGACACCTGGTGGCGCTAGAGAGACCAAACCAAGTGCAATCGACTTGAGGCGGCCCAATTAGTATATATACCAAGTTTCAGCACTCTACGTACAAGAGAACTGGGGGTGCAATACCGTATCTCGACGCCTGGTGGCGCTAGAGCTTCCAAACTATGTGCAAACGATCGGGCGCCCTCGAATTAGTATATATACCAAATTTCAGAGTCCTGTTACTAGCCTTAGTAAGTGCACCCCATCCTAGGGGCTCAACTGTGGGGGCTCAAGTTCGCATTTAACTCTATTACCTAACCCTAACCCTAACCCTAACCCTAAACTTTGGGTGAAAGTTTTGATGATTCAATCTTGCAGGACTGTACTAACCCAATGTACACGTTTGTTTCCATGACGGTGAGTTTTCAAAAAAATCAAAAAATTGTAAATCTAAGTGTTGTTACTTTATCAGTGATAAAATGAGAAAAACTATCTAAAATTTCAGAAAAGATTTGAAAAAACAGTAGAAATCATCCTTTTTGTATGAAAATTCGACCAGGAAGGAAAAATCAGGAAGAGCAGGGGATTGTGGGATTGAACAAGTTACTCACCATGAATGAGACAAGTGTTCCAAGGAATGGGGTTCCTCAGCCCAGCTTTGCCTATTGCAGCCTAGGAGTTTTTGCAGTCAGCGGTTTTCCCGTAAGGATAATGTCGGTCTGATCCTTGCAATTACTCTAGGGGTAATAACTGGTAGAAGCTTGTTGTACAGAAATGTGCATCCGCCAGTTTGAGCCCCGACTTGCTGTTTAGGTGGCCTCAGACCTTTTCTCTCAAACTCTTTTTGGGTGACCTGGGATACCTTGCGGTGTTAACGAAGGGTCACTTGGGGGAGTCGTAAGTATCCAGCCCCCCTGGGTCCACTAGGACAGCACGCAGGGACGGTGGCCTGGGGCTAACAGGCCTTAATTGGAGCCCAGTCTTCTACTGGTGATTAGCACCACCCACACAACAGCACATTGCACCAACACCCACCCACATACGACTGTCCAAACCCTGTCCAAGCCTAGGGCTGACCAGCTGTAAAGAGAAATTTAAACCTCGGGCTGACGCGCGAAACTCAAGTGGGGGTGCAGTACAATATCTCGACACCTGGTGGCGCTAGAGAGACCAAACCAAGTGCAATCGACTTGAGGCGGCCCAATTAGTATATATACCAAGTTTCAGCACTCTACGTACAAGAGAACTGGGGGTGCAATACCGTATCTCGACGCCTGGTGGCGCTAGAGCTTCCAAACTATGTGCAAACGATCGGGCGCCCTCGAATTAGTATATATACCAAATTTCAGAGTCCTGTTACTAGCCTTAGTAAGTGCACCCCATCCTAGGGGCTCAACTGTGGGGGCTCAAGTTCGCATTTAACTCTATTACCTAACCCTAACCCTAACCCTAACCCTAAACTTTGGGTGAAAGTTTTGATGATTCAATCTTGCAGGACTGTACTAACCCAATGTACACGTTTGTTTCCATGACGGTGAGTTTTCAAAAAAATCAAAAAATTGTAAATCTAAGTGTTGTTACTTTATCAGTGATAAAATGAGAAAAACTATCTAAAATTTCAGAAAAGATTTGAAAAAACAGTAGAAATCATCCTTTTTGTATGAAAATTCGACCAGGAAGGAAAAATCAGGAAGAGCAGGGGATTGTGGGATTGAACAAGTTACTCACCATGAATGAGACAAGTGTTCCAAGGAATGGGGTTCCTCAGCCCAGCTTTGCCTATTGCAGCCTAGGAGTTTTTGCAGTCAGCGGTTTTCCCGTAAGGATAATGTCGGTCTGATCCTTGCAATTACTCTAGGGGTAATAACTGGTAGAAGCTTGTTGTACAGAAATGTGCATCCGCCAGTTTGAGCCCCGACTTGCTGTTTAGGTGGCCTCAGACCTTTTCTCTCAAACTCTTTTTGGGTGACCTGGGATACCTTGCGGTGTTAACGAAGGGTCACTTGGGGGAGTCGTAAGTATCCAGCCCCCCTGGGTCCACTAGGACAGCACGCAGGGACGGTGGCCTGGGGCTAACAGGCCTTAATTGGAGCCCAGTCTTCTACTGGTGATTAGCACCACCCACACAACAGCACATTGCACCAACACCCACCCACATACGACTGTCCAAACCCTGTCCAAGCCTAGGGCTGACCAGCTGTAAAGAGAAATTTAAACCTCGGGCTGACGCGCGAAACTCAAGTGGGGGTGCAGTACAATATCTCGACACCTGGTGGCGCTAGAGAGACCAAACCAAGTGCAATCGACTTGAGGCGGCCCAATTAGTATATATACCAAGTTTCAGCACTCTACGTACAAGAGAACTGGGGGTGCAATACCGTATCTCGACGCCTGGTGGCGCTAGAGCTTCCAAACTATGTGCAAACGATCGGGCGCCCTCGAATTAGTATATATACCAAATTTCAGAGTCCTGTTACTAGCCTTAGTAAGTGCACCCCATCCTAGGGGCTCAACTGTGGGGGCTCAAGTTCGCATTTAACTCTATTACCTAACCCTAACCCTAAACTTTGGGTGAAAGTTTTGATGATTCAATCTTGCAGGACTGTACTAACCCAATGTACACGTTTGTTTCCATGACGGTGAGTTTTCAAAAAAATCAAAAAATTGTAAATCTAAGTGTTGTTACTTTATCAGTGATAAAATGAGAAAAACTATCTAAAATTTCAGAAAAGATTTGAAAAAACAGTAGAAATCATCCTTTTTGTATGAAAATTCGACCAGGAAGGAAAAATCAGGAAGAGCAGGGGATTGTGGGATTGAACAAGTTACTCACCATGAATGAGACAAGTGTTCCAAGGAATGGGGTTCCTCAGCCCAGCTTTGCCTATTGCAGCCTAGGAGTTTTTGCAGTCAGCGGTTTTCCCGTAAGGATAATGTCGGTCTGATCCTTGCAATTACTCTAGGGGTAATAACTGGTAGAAGCTTGTTGTACAGAAATGTGCATCCGCCAGTTTGAGCCCCGACTTGCTGTTTAGGTGGCCTCAGACCTTTTCTCTCAAACTCTTTTTGGGTGACCTGGGATACCTTGCGGTGTTAACGAAGGGTCACTTGGGGGAGTCGTAAGTATCCAGCCCCCCTGGGTCCACTAGGACAGCACGCAGGGACGGTGGCCTGGGGCTAACAGGCCTTAATTGGAGCCCAGTCTTCTACTGGTGATTAGCACCACCCACACAACAGCACATTGCACCAACACCCACCCACATACGACTGTCCAAACCCTGTCCAAGCCTAGGGCTGACCAGCTGTAAAGAGAAATTTAAACCTCGGGCTGACGCGCGAAACTCAAGTGGGGGTGCAGTACAATATCTCGACACCTGGTGGCGCTAGAGAGACCAAACCAAGTGCAATCGACTTGAGGCGGCCCAATTAGTATATATACCAAGTTTCAGCACTCTACGTACAAGAGAACTGGGGGTGCAATACCGTATCTCGACGCCTGGTGGCGCTAGAGCTTCCAAACTATGTGCAAACGATCGGGCGCCCTCGAATTAGTATATATACCAAATTTCAGAGTCCTGTTACTAGCCTTAGTAAGTGCACCCCATCCTAGGGGCTCAACTGTGGGGGCTCAAGTTCGCATTTAACTCTATTACCTAACCCTAACCCTAACCCTAAACTTTGGGTGAAAGTTTTGATGATTCAATCTTGCAGGACTGTACTAACCCAATGTACACGTTTGTTTCCATGACGGTGAGTTTTCAAAAAAATCAAAAAATTGTAAATCTAAGTGTTGTTACTTTATCAGTGATAAAATGAGAAAAACTATCTAAAATTTCAGAAAAGATTTGAAAAAACAGTAGAAATCATCCTTTTTGTATGAAAATTCGACCAGGAAGGAAAAATCAGGAAGAGCAGGGGATTGTGGGATTGAACAAGTTACTCACCATGAATGAGACAAGTGTTCCAAGGAATGGGGTTCCTCAGCCCAGCTTTGCCTATTGCAGCCTAGGAGTTTTTGCAGTCAGCGGTTTTCCCGTAAGGATAATGTCGGTCTGATCCTTGCAATTACTCTAGGGGTAATAACTGGTAGAAGCTTGTTGTACAGAAATGTGCATCCGCCAGTTTGAGCCCCGACTTGCTGTTTAGGTGGCCTCAGACCTTTTCTCTCAAACTCTTTTTGGGTGACCTGGGATACCTTGCGGTGTTAACGAAGGGTCACTTGGGGGAGTCGTAAGTATCCAGCCCCCCTGGGTCCACTAGGACAGCACGCAGGGACGGTGGCCTGGGGCTAACAGGCCTTAATTGGAGCCCAGTCTTCTACTGGTGATTAGCACCACCCACACAACAGCACATTGCACCAACACCCACCCACATACGACTGTCCAAACCCTGTCCAAGCCTAGGGCTGACCAGCTGTAAAGAGAAATTTAAACCTCGGGCTGACGCGCGAAACTCAAGTGGGGGTGCAGTACAATATCTCGACACCTGGTGGCGCTAGAGAGACCAAACCAAGTGCAATCGACTTGAGGCGGCCCAATTAGTATATATACCAAGTTTCAGCACTCTACGTACAAGAGAACTGGGGGTGCAATACCGTATCTCGACGCCTGGTGGCGCTAGAGCTTCCAAACTATGTGCAAACGATCGGGCGCCCTCGAATTAGTATATATACCAAATTTCAGAGTCCTGTTACTAGCCTTAGTAAGTGCACCCCATCCTAGGGGCTCAACTGTGGGGGCTCAAGTTCGCATTTAACTCTATTACCTAACCCTAACCCTAACCCTAACCCTAAACTTTGGGTGAAAGTTTTGATGATTCAATCTTGCAGGACTGTACTAACCCAATGTACACGTTTGTTTCCATGACGGTGAGTTTTCAAAAAAATCAAAAAATTGTAAATCTAAGTGTTGTTACTTTATCAGTGATAAAATGAGAAAAACTATCTAAAATTTCAGAAAAGATTTGAAAAAACAGTAGAAATCATCCTTTTTGTATGAAAATTCGACCAGGAAGGAAAAATCAGGAAGAGCAGGGGATTGTGGGATTGAACAAGTTACTCACCATGAATGAGACAAGTGTTCCAAGGAATGGGGTTCCTCAGCCCAGCTTTGCCTATTGCAGCCTAGGAGTTTTTGCAGTCAGCGGTTTTCCCGTAAGGATAATGTCGGTCTGATCCTTGCAATTACTCTAGGGGTAATAACTGGTAGAAGCTTGTTGTACAGAAATGTGCATCCGCCAGTTTGAGCCCCGACTTGCTGTTTAGGTGGCCTCAGACCTTTTCTCTCAAACTCTTTTTGGGTGACCTGGGATACCTTGCGGTGTTAACGAAGGGTCACTTGGGGGAGTCGTAAGTATCCAGCCCCCCTGGGTCCACTAGGACAGCACGCAGGGACGGTGGCCTGGGGCTAACAGGCCTTAATTGGAGCCCAGTCTTCTACTGGTGATTAGCACCACCCACACAACAGCACATTGCACCAACACCCACCCACATACGACTGTCCAAACCCTGTCCAAGCCTAGGGCTGACCAGCTGTAAAGAGAAATTTAAACCTCGGGCTGACGCGCGAAACTCAAGTGGGGGTGCAGTACAATATCTCGACACCTGGTGGCGCTAGAGAGACCAAACCAAGTGCAATCGACTTGAGGCGGCCCAATTAGTATATATACCAAGTTTCAGCACTCTACGTACAAGAGAACTGGGGGTGCAATACCGTATCTCGACGCCTGGTGGCGCTAGAGCTTCCAAACTATGTGCAAACGATCGGGCGCCCTCGAATTAGTATATATACCAAATTTCAGAGTCCTGTTACTAGCCTTAGTAAGTGCACCCCATCCTAGGGGCTCAACTGTGGGGGCTCAAGTTCGCATTTAACTCTATTACCTAACCCTAACCCTAACCCTAAACTTTGGGTGAAAGTTTTGATGATTCAATCTTGCAGGACTGTACTAACCCAATGTACACGTTTGTTTCCATGACGGTGAGTTTTCAAAAAAATCAAAAAATTGTAAATCTAAGTGTTGTTACTTTATCAGTGATAAAATGAGAAAAACTATCTAAAATTTCAGAAAAGATTTGAAAAAACAGTAGAAATCATCCTTTTTGTATGAAAATTCGACCAGGAAGGAAAAATCAGGAAGAGCAGGGGATTGTGGGATTGAACAAGTTACTCACCATGAATGAGACAAGTGTTCCAAGGAATGGGGTTCCTCAGCCCAGCTTTGCCTATTGCAGCCTAGGAGTTTTTGCAGTCAGCGGTTTTCCCGTAAGGATAATGTCGGTCTGATCCTTGCAATTACTCTAGGGGTAATAACTGGTAGAAGCTTGTTGTACAGAAATGTGCATCCGCCAGTTTGAGCCCCGACTTGCTGTTTAGGTGGCCTCAGACCTTTTCTCTCAAACTCTTTTTGGGTGACCTGGGATACCTTGCGGTGTTAACGAAGGGTCACTTGGGGGAGTCGTAAGTATCCAGCCCCCCTGGGTCCACTAGGACAGCACGCAGGGACGGTGGCCTGGGGCTAACAGGCCTTAATTGGAGCCCAGTCTTCTACTGGTGATTAGCACCACCCACACAACAGCACATTGCACCAACACCCACCCACATACGACTGTCCAAACCCTGTCCAAGCCTAGGGCTGACCAGCTGTAAAGAGAAATTTAAACCTCGGGCTGACGCGCGAAACTCAAGTGGGGGTGCAGTACAATATCTCGACACCTGGTGGCGCTAGAGAGACCAAACCAAGTGCAATCGACTTGAGGCGGCCCAATTAGTATATATACCAAGTTTCAGCACTCTACGTACAAGAGAACTGGGGGTGCAATACCGTATCTCGACGCCTGGTGGCGCTAGAGCTTCCAAACTATGTGCAAACGATCGGGCGCCCTCGAATTAGTATATATACCAAATTTCAGAGTCCTGTTACTAGCCTTAGTAAGTGCACCCCATCCTAGGGGCTCAACTGTGGGGGCTCAAGTTCGCATTTAACTCTATTACCTAACCCTAACCCTAACCCTAACCCTAACCCTAAACTTTGGGTGAAAGTTTTGATGATTCAATCTTGCAGGACTGTACTAACCCAATGTACACGTTTGTTTCCATGACGGTGAGTTTTCAAAAAAATCAAAAAATTGTAAATCTAAGTGTTGTTACTTTATCAGTGATAAAATGAGAAAAACTATCTAAAATTTCAGAAAAGATTTGAAAAAACAGTAGAAATCATCCTTTTTGTATGAAAATTCGACCAGGAAGGAAAAATCAGGAAGAGCAGGGGATTGTGGGATTGAACAAGTTACTCACCATGAATGAGACAAGTGTTCCAAGGAATGGGGTTCCTCAGCCCAGCTTTGCCTATTGCAGCCTAGGAGTTTTTGCAGTCAGCGGTTTTCCCGTAAGGATAATGTCGGTCTGATCCTTGCAATTACTCTAGGGGTAATAACTGGTAGAAGCTTGTTGTACAGAAATGTGCATCCGCCAGTTTGAGCCCCGACTTGCTGTTTAGGTGGCCTCAGACCTTTTCTCTCAAACTCTTTTTGGGTGACCTGGGATACCTTGCGGTGTTAACGAAGGGTCACTTGGGGGAGTCGTAAGTATCCAGCCCCCCTGGGTCCACTAGGACAGCACGCAGGGACGGTGGCCTGGGGCTAACAGGCCTTAATTGGAGCCCAGTCTTCTACTGGTGATTAGCACCACCCACACAACAGCACATTGCACCAACACCCACCCACATACGACTGTCCAAACCCTGTCCAAGCCTAGGGCTGACCAGCTGTAAAGAGAAATTTAAACCTCGGGCTGACGCGCGAAACTCAAGTGGGGGTGCAGTACAATATCTCGACACCTGGTGGCGCTAGAGAGACCAAACCAAGTGCAATCGACTTGAGGCGGCCCAATTAGTATATATACCAAGTTTCAGCACTCTACGTACAAGAGAACTGGGGGTGCAATACCGTATCTCGACGCCTGGTGGCGCTAGAGCTTCCAAACTATGTGCAAACGATCGGGCGCCCTCGAATTAGTATATATACCAAATTTCAGAGTCCTGTTACTAGCCTTAGTAAGTGCACCCCATCCTAGGGGCTCAACTGTGGGGGCTCAAGTTCGCATTTAACTCTATTACCTAACCCTAACCCTAACCCTAACCCTAACCCTAACCCTAACCCTAAACTTTGGGTGAAAGTTTTGATGATTCAATCTTGCAGGACTGTACTAACCCAATGTACACGTTTGTTTCCATGACGGTGAGTTTTCAAAAAAATCAAAAAATTGTAAATCTAAGTGTTGTTACTTTATCAGTGATAAAATGAGAAAAACTATCTAAAATTTCAGAAAAGATTTGAAAAAACAGTAGAAATCATCCTTTTTGTATGAAAATTCGACCAGGAAGGAAAAATCAGGAAGAGCAGGGGATTGTGGGATTGAACAAGTTACTCACCATGAATGAGACAAGTGTTCCAAGGAATGGGGTTCCTCAGCCCAGCTTTGCCTATTGCAGCCTAGGAGTTTTTGCAGTCAGCGGTTTTCCCGTAAGGATAATGTCGGTCTGATCCTTGCAATTACTCTAGGGGTAATAACTGGTAGAAGCTTGTTGTACAGAAATGTGCATCCGCCAGTTTGAGCCCCGACTTGCTGTTTAGGTGGCCTCAGACCTTTTCTCTCAAACTCTTTTTGGGTGACCTGGGATACCTTGCGGTGTTAACGAAGGGTCACTTGGGGGAGTCGTAAGTATCCAGCCCCCCTGGGTCCACTAGGACAGCACGCAGGGACGGTGGCCTGGGGCTAACAGGCCTTAATTGGAGCCCAGTCTTCTACTGGTGATTAGCACCACCCACACAACAGCACATTGCACCAACACCCACCCACATACGACTGTCCAAACCCTGTCCAAGCCTAGGGCTGACCAGCTGTAAAGAGAAATTTAAACCTCGGGCTGACGCGCGAAACTCAAGTGGGGGTGCAGTACAATATCTCGACACCTGGTGGCGCTAGAGAGACCAAACCAAGTGCAATCGACTTGAGGCGGCCCAATTAGTATATATACCAAGTTTCAGCACTCTACGTACAAGAGAACTGGGGGTGCAATACCGTATCTCGACGCCTGGTGGCGCTAGAGCTTCCAAACTATGTGCAAACGATCGGGCGCCCTCGAATTAGTATATATACCAAATTTCAGAGTCCTGTTACTAGCCTTAGTAAGTGCACCCCATCCTAGGGGCTCAACTGTGGGGGCTCAAGTTCGCATTTAACTCTATTACCTAACCCTAACCCTAACCCTAACCCTAACCCTAAACTTTGGGTGAAAGTTTTGATGATTCAATCTTGCAGGACTGTACTAACCCAATGTACACGTTTGTTTCCATGACGGTGAGTTTTCAAAAAAATCAAAAAATTGTAAATCTAAGTGTTGTTACTTTATCAGTGATAAAATGAGAAAAACTATCTAAAATTTCAGAAAAGATTTGAAAAAACAGTAGAAATCATCCTTTTTGTATGAAAATTCGACCAGGAAGGAAAAATCAGGAAGAGCAGGGGATTGTGGGATTGAACAAGTTACTCACCATGAATGAGACAAGTGTTCCAAGGAATGGGGTTCCTCAGCCCAGCTTTGCCTATTGCAGCCTAGGAGTTTTTGCAGTCAGCGGTTTTCCCGTAAGGATAATGTCGGTCTGATCCTTGCAATTACTCTAGGGGTAATAACTGGTAGAAGCTTGTTGTACAGAAATGTGCATCCGCCAGTTTGAGCCCCGACTTGCTGTTTAGGTGGCCTCAGACCTTTTCTCTCAAACTCTTTTTGGGTGACCTGGGATACCTTGCGGTGTTAACGAAGGGTCACTTGGGGGAGTCGTAAGTATCCAGCCCCCCTGGGTCCACTAGGACAGCACGCAGGGACGGTGGCCTGGGGCTAACAGGCCTTAATTGGAGCCCAGTCTTCTACTGGTGATTAGCACCACCCACACAACAGCACATTGCACCAACACCCACCCACATACGACTGTCCAAACCCTGTCCAAGCCTAGGGCTGACCAGCTGTAAAGAGAAATTTAAACCTCGGGCTGACGCGCGAAACTCAAGTGGGGGTGCAGTACAATATCTCGACACCTGGTGGCGCTAGAGAGACCAAACCAAGTGCAATCGACTTGAGGCGGCCCAATTAGTATATATACCAAGTTTCAGCACTCTACGTACAAGAGAACTGGGGGTGCAATACCGTATCTCGACGCCTGGTGGCGCTAGAGCTTCCAAACTATGTGCAAACGATCGGGCGCCCTCGAATTAGTATATATACCAAATTTCAGAGTCCTGTTACTAGCCTTAGTAAGTGCACCCCATCCTAGGGGCTCAACTGTGGGGGCTCAAGTTCGCATTTAACTCTATTACCTAACCCTAACCTAACCCTAACCCTAACCCTGAGAGCACTCAGAACCTACAGAGGACCTCCAAAGACCACACTAAACCTACCCAAGGACACCCTGAGAGCACTCAGAACCTACAGAGGACCTCCAAAGACCACACTAAACCTACCCAAGGACACCCTGAGAGCACTCAGAACCTACAGAGGACCTCCAAAGACCACACTAAACCTACCCAAGGACACCCTGAGAGCACTCAGAACCTACAGAGGACCTCCAAAGACCACACTAAACCTACCCAAGGACACCCTGAGAGCACTCAGAACCTACAGAGGACCTCCGACCTCAAACACAAACAAAAACACACACACACACATTTAATGGCCATTGCACCCAAATCAACTGAGTGTCACTGACATTCTCAGTCATCCACATGGAAAACTTTGGGTGGTGGCCAGTCCACCCAAATCAACTGAGTGTCACTGACATTCTCAGTCGTCCACATGGAAAACTTTGGGTGAAAGTTTTGATGATTCAATCTTGCAGGACTGTACTAACCCAATGTACACGTTTGTTTCCATGACGGTGAGTTTTCAAAAAAATCAAAAAATTGTAAATCTAAGTGTTGTTACTTTATCAGTGATAAAATGAGAAAAACTATCTAAAATTTCAGAAAAGATTTGAAAAAACAGTAGAAATCATCCTTTTTGTATGAAAATTCGACCAGGAAGGAAAAATCAGGAAGAGCAGGGGATTGTGGGATTGAACAAGTTACTCACCATGAATGAGACAAGTGTTCCAAGGAATGGGGTTCCTCAGCCCAGCTTTGCCTATTGCAGCCTAGGAGTTTTTGCAGTCAGCGGTTTTCCCGTAAGGATAATGTCGGTCTGATCCTTGCAATTACTCTAGGGGTAATAACTGGTAGAAGCTTGTTGTACAGAAATGTGCATCCGCCAGTTTGAGCCCCGACTTGCTGTTTAGGTGGCCTCAGACCTTTTCTCTCAAACTCTTTTTGGGTGACCTGGGATACCTTGCGGTGTTAACGAAGGGTCACTTGGGGGAGTCGTAAGTATCCAGCCCCCCTGGGTCCACTAGGACAGCACGCAGGGACGGTGGCCTGGGGCTAACAGGCCTTAATTGGAGCCCAGTCTTCTACTGGTGATTAGCACCACCCACACAACAGCACATTGCACCAACACCCACCCACATACGACTGTCCAAACCCTGTCCAAGCCTAGGGCTGACCAGCTGTAAAGAGAAATTTAAACCTCGGGCTGACGCGCGAAACTCAAGTGGGGGTGCAGTACAATATCTCGACACCTGGTGGCGCTAGAGAGACCAAACCAAGTGCAATCGACTTGAGGCGGCCCAATTAGTATATATACCAAGTTTCAGCACTCTACGTACAAGAGAACTGGGGGTGCAATACCGTATCTCGACGCCTGGTGGCGCTAGAGCTTCCAAACTATGTGCAAACGATCGGGCGCCCTCGAATTAGTATATATACCAAATTTCAGAGTCCTGTTACTAGCCTTAGTAAGTGCACCCCATCCTAGGGGCTCAACTGTGGGGGCTCAAGTTCGCATTTAACTCTATTACCTAACCCTAACCCTAACCCTAACCTACAGAGGACCTCCAAAGACCACACTAAACCTACCCAAGGACACCCTGAGAGCACTCAGAACCTACAGAGGACCTCCAAAGACCACACTAAACCTACCCAAGGACACCCTGAGAGCACTCAGAACCTACAGAGGACCTCCAAAGACCACACTAAACCTACCCAAGGACACCCTGAGAGCACTCAGAACCTACAGAGGACCTCCAAAGACCACACTAAACCTACCCAAGGACACCCTGAGAGCACTCAGAACCTACAGAGGACCTCCAAAGACCACACTAAACCTACCCAAGGACACCCTGAGAGCACTCAGAACCTACAGAGGACCTCCAAAGACCACACTAAACCTACCCAAGGACACCCTGAGAGCACTCAGAACCTACAGAGGACCTCCGACCTCAAACACAAACAAAAACACACACACACACATTTAATGGCCATTGCACCCAAATCAACTGAGTGTCACTGACATTCTCAGTCATCCACATGGAAAACTTTGGGTGGTGGCCAGTCCACCCAAATCAACTGAGTGTCACTGACATTCTCAGTCGTCCACATGGAAAACTTTGGGTGAAAGTTTTGATGATTCAATCTTGCAGGACTGTACTAACCCAATGTACACGTTTGTTTCCATGACGGTGAGTTTTCAAAAAAATCAAAAAATTGTAAATCTAAGTGTTGTTACTTTATCAGTGATAAAATGAGAAAAACTATCTAAAATTTCAGAAAAGATTTGAAAAAACAGTAGAAATCATCCTTTTTGTATGAAAATTCGACCAGGAAGGAAAAATCAGGAAGAGCAGGGGATTGTGGGATTGAACAAGTTACTCACCATGAATGAGACAAGTGTTCCAAGGAATGGGGTTCCTCAGCCCAGCTTTGCCTATTGCAGCCTAGGAGTTTTTGCAGTCAGCGGTTTTCCCGTAAGGATAATGTCGGTCTGATCCTTGCAATTACTCTAGGGGTAATAACTGGTAGAAGCTTGTTGTACAGAAATGTGCATCCGCCAGTTTGAGCCCCGACTTGCTGTTTAGGTGGCCTCAGACCTTTTCTCTCAAACTCTTTTTGGGTGACCTGGGATACCTTGCGGTGTTAACGAAGGGTCACTTGGGGGAGTCGTAAGTATCCAGCCCCCCTGGGTCCACTAGGACAGCACGCAGGGACGGTGGCCTGGGGCTAACAGGCCTTAATTGGAGCCCAGTCTTCTACTGGTGATTAGCACCACCCACACAACAGCACATTGCACCAACACCCACCCACATACGACTGTCCAAACCCTGTCCAAGCCTAGGGCTGACCAGCTGTAAAGAGAAATTTAAACCTCGGGCTGACGCGCGAAACTCAAGTGGGGGTGCAGTACAATATCTCGACACCTGGTGGCGCTAGAGAGACCAAACCAAGTGCAATCGACTTGAGGCGGCCCAATTAGTATATATACCAAGTTTCAGCACTCTACGTACAAGAGAACTGGGGGTGCAATACCGTATCTCGACGCCTGGTGGCGCTAGAGCTTCCAAACTATGTGCAAACGATCGGGCGCCCTCGAATTAGTATATATACCAAATTTCAGAGTCCTGTTACTAGCCTTAGTAAGTGCACCCCATCCTAGGGGCTCAACTGTGGGGGCTCAAGTTCGCATTTAACTCTATTACCTAACCCTAACCCTAACCCTAACCCTAACCTAACCCTAACCCTAACCCTAACCCTAACCCTAACCTAACCCTAACCCTAAACTTTGGGTGAAAGTTTTGATGATTCAATCTTGCAGGACTGTACTAACCCAATGTACACGTTTGTTTCCATGACGGTGAGTTTTCAAAAAAATCAAAAAATTGTAAATCTAAGTGTTGTTACTTTATCAGTGATAAAATGAGAAAAACTATCTAAAATTTCAGAAAAGATTTGAAAAAACAGTAGAAATCATCCTTTTTGTATGAAAATTCGACCAGGAAGGAAAAATCAGGAAGAGCAGGGGATTGTGGGATTGAACAAGTTACTCACCATGAATGAGACAAGTGTTCCAAGGAATGGGGTTCCTCAGCCCAGCTTTGCCTATTGCAGCCTAGGAGTTTTTGCAGTCAGCGGTTTTCCCGTAAGGATAATGTCGGTCTGATCCTTGCAATTACTCTAGGGGTAATAACTGGTAGAAGCTTGTTGTACAGAAATGTGCATCCGCCAGTTTGAGCCCCGACTTGCTGTTTAGGTGGCCTCAGACCTTTTCTCTCAAACTCTTTTTGGGTGACCTGGGATACCTTGCGGTGTTAACGAAGGGTCACTTGGGGGAGTCGTAAGTATCCAGCCCCCCTGGGTCCACTAGGACAGCACGCAGGGACGGTGGCCTGGGGCTAACAGGCCTTAATTGGAGCCCAGTCTTCTACTGGTGATTAGCACCACCCACACAACAGCACATTGCACCAACACCCACCCACATACGACTGTCCAAACCCTGTCCAAGCCTAGGGCTGACCAGCTGTAAAGAGAAATTTAAACCTCGGGCTGACGCGCGAAACTCAAGTGGGGGTGCAGTACAATATCTCGACACCTGGTGGCGCTAGAGAGACCAAACCAAGTGCAATCGACTTGAGGCGGCCCAATTAGTATATATACCAAGTTTCAGCACTCTACGTACAAGAGAACTGGGGGTGCAATACCGTATCTCGACGCCTGGTGGCGCTAGAGCTTCCAAACTATGTGCAAACGATCGGGCGCCCTCGAATTAGTATATATACCAAATTTCAGAGTCCTGTTACTAGCCTTAGTAAGTGCACCCCATCCTAGGGGCTCAACTGTGGGGGCTCAAGTTCGCATTTAACTCTATTACCTAACCCTAACCTAACCCTAACCCTAACCCTGAGAGCACTCAGAACCTACAGAGGACCTCCAAAGACCACACTAAACCTACCCAAGGACACCCTGAGAGCACTCAGAACCTACAGAGGACCTCCAAAGACCACACTAAACCTACCCAAGGACACCCTGAGAGCACTCAGAACCTACAGAGGACCTCCAAAGACCACACTAAACCTACCCAAGGACACCCTGAGAGCACTCAGAACCTACAGAGGACCTCCAAAGACCACACTAAACCTACCCAAGGACACCCTGAGAGCACTCAGAACCTACAGAGGACCTCCGACCTCAAACACAAACAAAAACACACACACACACATTTAATGGCCATTGCACCCAAATCAACTGAGTGTCACTGACATTCTCAGTCATCCACATGGAAAACTTTGGGTGGTGGCCAGTCCACCCAAATCAACTGAGTGTCACTGACATTCTCAGTCGTCCACATGGAAAACTTTGGGTGAAAGTTTTGATGATTCAATCTTGCAGGACTGTACTAACCCAATGTACACGTTTGTTTCCATGACGGTGAGTTTTCAAAAAAATCAAAAAATTGTAAATCTAAGTGTTGTTACTTTATCAGTGATAAAATGAGAAAAACTATCTAAAATTTCAGAAAAGATTTGAAAAAACAGTAGAAATCATCCTTTTTGTATGAAAATTCGACCAGGAAGGAAAAATCAGGAAGAGCAGGGGATTGTGGGATTGAACAAGTTACTCACCATGAATGAGACAAGTGTTCCAAGGAATGGGGTTCCTCAGCCCAGCTTTGCCTATTGCAGCCTAGGAGTTTTTGCAGTCAGCGGTTTTCCCGTAAGGATAATGTCGGTCTGATCCTTGCAATTACTCTAGGGGTAATAACTGGTAGAAGCTTGTTGTACAGAAATGTGCATCCGCCAGTTTGAGCCCCGACTTGCTGTTTAGGTGGCCTCAGACCTTTTCTCTCAAACTCTTTTTGGGTGACCTGGGATACCTTGCGGTGTTAACGAAGGGTCACTTGGGGGAGTCGTAAGTATCCAGCCCCCCTGGGTCCACTAGGACAGCACGCAGGGACGGTGGCCTGGGGCTAACAGGCCTTAATTGGAGCCCAGTCTTCTACTGGTGATTAGCACCACCCACACAACAGCACATTGCACCAACACCCACCCACATACGACTGTCCAAACCCTGTCCAAGCCTAGGGCTGACCAGCTGTAAAGAGAAATTTAAACCTCGGGCTGACGCGCGAAACTCAAGTGGGGGTGCAGTACAATATCTCGACACCTGGTGGCGCTAGAGAGACCAAACCAAGTGCAATCGACTTGAGGCGGCCCAATTAGTATATATACCAAGTTTCAGCACTCTACGTACAAGAGAACTGGGGGTGCAATACCGTATCTCGACGCCTGGTGGCGCTAGAGCTTCCAAACTATGTGCAAACGATCGGGCGCCCTCGAATTAGTATATATACCAAATTTCAGAGTCCTGTTACTAGCCTTAGTAAGTGCACCCCATCCTAGGGGCTCAACTGTGGGGGCTCAAGTTCGCATTTAACTCTATTACCTAACCCTAACCTAATCTAACCCTAACCCTAACCCTAACCTAACCCTAACCCTAACCTAACCCTAACCCTAACCCTGAGAGCACTCAGAACCTACAGAGGACCTCCAAAGACCACACTAAACCTACCCAAGGACACCCTGAGAGCACTCAGAACCTACAGAGGACCTCCAAAGACCACACTAAACCTACCCAAGGACACCCTGAGAGCACTCAGAACCTACAGAGGACCTCCAAAGACCACACTAAACCTACCCAAGGACACCCTGAGAGCACTCAGAACCTACAGAGGACCTCCAAAGACCACACTAAACCTACCCAAGGACACCCTGAGAGCACTCAGAACCTACAGAGGACCTCCAAAGACCACACTAAACCTACCCAAGGACACCCTGAGAGCACTCAGAACCTACAGAGGACCTCCAAAGACCACACTAAACCTACCCAAGGACACCCTGAGAGCACTCAGAACCTACAGAGGACCTCCGACCTCAAACACAAACAAAAACACACACACACACATTTAATGGCCATTGCACCCAAATCAACTGAGTGTCACTGACATTCTCAGTCATCCACATGGAAAACTTTGGGTGGTGGCCAGTCCACCCAAATCAACTGAGTGTCACTGACATTCTCAGTCGTCCACATGGAAAACTTTGGGTGAAAGTTTTGATGATTCAATCTTGCAGGACTGTACTAACCCAATGTACACGTTTGTTTCCATGACGGTGAGTTTTCAAAAAAATCAAAAAATTGTAAATCTAAGTGTTGTTACTTTATCAGTGATAAAATGAGAAAAACTATCTAAAATTTCAGAAAAGATTTGAAAAAACAGTAGAAATCATCCTTTTTGTATGAAAATTCGACCAGGAAGGAAAAATCAGGAAGAGCAGGGGATTGTGGGATTGAACAAGTTACTCACCATGAATGAGACAAGTGTTCCAAGGAATGGGGTTCCTCAGCCCAGCTTTGCCTATTGCAGCCTAGGAGTTTTTGCAGTCAGCGGTTTTCCCGTAAGGATAATGTCGGTCTGATCCTTGCAATTACTCTAGGGGTAATAACTGGTAGAAGCTTGTTGTACAGAAATGTGCATCCGCCAGTTTGAGCCCCGACTTGCTGTTTAGGTGGCCTCAGACCTTTTCTCTCAAACTCTTTTTGGGTGACCTGGGATACCTTGCGGTGTTAACGAAGGGTCACTTGGGGGAGTCGTAAGTATCCAGCCCCCCTGGGTCCACTAGGACAGCACGCAGGGACGGTGGCCTGGGGCTAACAGGCCTTAATTGGAGCCCAGTCTTCTACTGGTGATTAGCACCACCCACACAACAGCACATTGCACCAACACCCACCCACATACGACTGTCCAAACCCTGTCCAAGCCTAGGGCTGACCAGCTGTAAAGAGAAATTTAAACCTCGGGCTGACGCGCGAAACTCAAGTGGGGGTGCAGTACAATATCTCGACACCTGGTGGCGCTAGAGAGACCAAACCAAGTGCAATCGACTTGAGGCGGCCCAATTAGTATATATACCAAGTTTCAGCACTCTACGTACAAGAGAACTGGGGGTGCAATACCGTATCTCGACGCCTGGTGGCGCTAGAGCTTCCAAACTATGTGCAAACGATCGGGCGCCCTCGAATTAGTATATATACCAAATTTCAGAGTCCTGTTACTAGCCTTAGTAAGTGCACCCCATCCTAGGGGCTCAACTGTGGGGGCTCAAGTTCGCATTTAACTCTATTACCTAACCCTAACCCTAACCCTAACCTACAGAGGACCTCCAAAGACCACACTAAACCTACCCAAGGACACCCTGAGAGCACTCAGAACCTACAGAGGACCTCCAAAGACCACACTAAACCTACCCAAGGACACCCTGAGAGCACTCAGAACCTACAGAGGACCTCCAAAGACCACACTAAACCTACCCAAGGACACCCTGAGAGCACTCAGAACCTACAGAGGACCTCCAAAGACCACACTAAACCTACCCAAGGACACCCTGAGAGCACTCAGAACCTACAGAGGACCTCCAAAGACCACACTAAACCTACCCAAGGACACCCTGAGAGCACTCAGAACCTACAGAGGACCTCCAAAGACCACACTAAACCTACCCAAGGACACCCTGAGAGCACTCAGAACCTACAGAGGACCTCCAAAGACCACACTAAACCTACCCAAGGACACCCTGAGAGCACTCAGAACCTACAGAGGACCTCCAAAGACCACACTAAACCTACCCAAGGACACCCTGAGAGCACTCAGAACCTACAGAGGACCTCCGACCTCAAACACAAACAAAAACACACACACACACATTTAATGGCCATTGCACCCAAATCAACTGAGTGTCACTGACATTCTCAGTCATCCACATGGAAAACTTTGGGTGGTGGCCAGTCCACCCAAATCAACTGAGTGTCACTGACATTCTCAGTCGTCCACATGGAAAACTTTGGGTGAAAGTTTTGATGATTCAATCTTGCAGGACTGTACTAACCCAATGTACACGTTTGTTTCCATGACGGTGAGTTTTCAAAAAAATCAAAAAATTGTAAATCTAAGTGTTGTTACTTTATCAGTGATAAAATGAGAAAAACTATCTAAAATTTCAGAAAAGATTTGAAAAAACAGTAGAAATCATCCTTTTTGTATGAAAATTCGACCAGGAAGGAAAAATCAGGAAGAGCAGGGGATTGTGGGATTGAACAAGTTACTCACCATGAATGAGACAAGTGTTCCAAGGAATGGGGTTCCTCAGCCCAGCTTTGCCTATTGCAGCCTAGGAGTTTTTGCAGTCAGCGGTTTTCCCGTAAGGATAATGTCGGTCTGATCCTTGCAATTACTCTAGGGGTAATAACTGGTAGAAGCTTGTTGTACAGAAATGTGCATCCGCCAGTTTGAGCCCCGACTTGCTGTTTAGGTGGCCTCAGACCTTTTCTCTCAAACTCTTTTTGGGTGACCTGGGATACCTTGCGGTGTTAACGAAGGGTCACTTGGGGGAGTCGTAAGTATCCAGCCCCCCTGGGTCCACTAGGACAGCACGCAGGGACGGTGGCCTGGGGCTAACAGGCCTTAATTGGAGCCCAGTCTTCTACTGGTGATTAGCACCACCCACACAACAGCACATTGCACCAACACCCACCCACATACGACTGTCCAAACCCTGTCCAAGCCTAGGGCTGACCAGCTGTAAAGAGAAATTTAAACCTCGGGCTGACGCGCGAAACTCAAGTGGGGGTGCAGTACAATATCTCGACACCTGGTGGCGCTAGAGAGACCAAACCAAGTGCAATCGACTTGAGGCGGCCCAATTAGTATATATACCAAGTTTCAGCACTCTACGTACAAGAGAACTGGGGGTGCAATACCGTATCTCGACGCCTGGTGGCGCTAGAGCTTCCAAACTATGTGCAAACGATCGGGCGCCCTCGAATTAGTATATATACCAAATTTCAGAGTCCTGTTACTAGCCTTAGTAAGTGCACCCCATCCTAGGGGCTCAACTGTGGGGGCTCAAGTTCGCATTTAACTCTATTACCTAACCCTAACCTAATCTAACCCTAACCCTAACCCTAACCCTAACCTAACCCTAACCCTAACCTAACCCTAACCCTGAGAGCACTCAGAACCTACAGAGGACCTCCAAAGACCACACTAAACCTACCCAAGGACACCCTGAGAGCACTCAGAACCTACAGAGGACCTCCAAAGACCACACTAAACCTACCCAAGGACACCCTGAGAGCACTCAGAACCTACAGAGGACCTCCAAAGACCACACTAAACCTACCCAAGGACACCCTGAGAGCACTCAGAACCTACAGAGGACCTCCAAAGACCACACTAAACCTACCCAAGGACACCCTGAGAGCACTCAGAACCTACAGAGGACCTCCAAAGACCACACTAAACCTACCCAAGGACACCCTGAGAGCACTCAGAACCTACAGAGGACCTCCAAAGACCACACTAAACCTACCCAAGGACACCCTGAGAGCACTCAGAACCTACAGAGGACCTCCGACCTCAAACACAAACAAAAACACACACACACACATTTAATGGCCATTGCACCCAAATCAACTGAGTGTCACTGACATTCTCAGTCATCCACATGGAAAACTTTGGGTGGTGGCCAGTCCACCCAAATCAACTGAGTGTCACTGACATTCTCAGTCGTCCACATGGAAAACTTTGGGTGAAAGTTTTGATGATTCAATCTTGCAGGACTGTACTAACCCAATGTACACGTTTGTTTCCATGACGGTGAGTTTTCAAAAAAATCAAAAAATTGTAAATCTAAGTGTTGTTACTTTATCAGTGATAAAATGAGAAAAACTATCTAAAATTTCAGAAAAGATTTGAAAAAACAGTAGAAATCATCCTTTTTGTATGAAAATTCGACCAGGAAGGAAAAATCAGGAAGAGCAGGGGATTGTGGGATTGAACAAGTTACTCACCATGAATGAGACAAGTGTTCCAAGGAATGGGGTTCCTCAGCCCAGCTTTGCCTATTGCAGCCTAGGAGTTTTTGCAGTCAGCGGTTTTCCCGTAAGGATAATGTCGGTCTGATCCTTGCAATTACTCTAGGGGTAATAACTGGTAGAAGCTTGTTGTACAGAAATGTGCATCCGCCAGTTTGAGCCCCGACTTGCTGTTTAGGTGGCCTCAGACCTTTTCTCTCAAACTCTTTTTGGGTGACCTGGGATACCTTGCGGTGTTAACGAAGGGTCACTTGGGGGAGTCGTAAGTATCCAGCCCCCCTGGGTCCACTAGGACAGCACGCAGGGACGGTGGCCTGGGGCTAACAGGCCTTAATTGGAGCCCAGTCTTCTACTGGTGATTAGCACCACCCACACAACAGCACATTGCACCAACACCCACCCACATACGACTGTCCAAACCCTGTCCAAGCCTAGGGCTGACCAGCTGTAAAGAGAAATTTAAACCTCGGGCTGACGCGCGAAACTCAAGTGGGGGTGCAGTACAATATCTCGACACCTGGTGGCGCTAGAGAGACCAAACCAAGTGCAATCGACTTGAGGCGGCCCAATTAGTATATATACCAAGTTTCAGCACTCTACGTACAAGAGAACTGGGGGTGCAATACCGTATCTCGACGCCTGGTGGCGCTAGAGCTTCCAAACTATGTGCAAACGATCGGGCGCCCTCGAATTAGTATATATACCAAATTTCAGAGTCCTGTTACTAGCCTTAGTAAGTGCACCCCATCCTAGGGGCTCAACTGTGGGGGCTCAAGTTCGCATTTAACTCTATTACCTAACCCTAACCCTAACCTAACCCTAACCTAACCCTAACACACACACACATTTAATGGCCATTGCACCCAAATCAACTGAGTGTCACTGACATTCTCAGTCATCCACATGGAAAACTTTGGGTGGTGGCCAGTCCACCCAAATCAACTGAGTGTCACTGACATTCTCAGTCGTCCACATGGAAAACTTTGGGTGAAAGTTTTGATGATTCAATCTTGCAGGACTGTACTAACCCAATGTACACGTTTGTTTCCATGACGGTGAGTTTTCAAAAAAATCAAAAAATTGTAAATCTAAGTGTTGTTACTTTATCAGTGATAAAATGAGAAAAACTATCTAAAATTTCAGAAAAGATTTGAAAAAACAGTAGAAATCATCCTTTTTGTATGAAAATTCGACCAGGAAGGAAAAATCAGGAAGAGCAGGGGATTGTGGGATTGAACAAGTTACTCACCATGAATGAGACAAGTGTTCCAAGGAATGGGGTTCCTCAGCCCAGCTTTGCCTATTGCAGCCTAGGAGTTTTTGCAGTCAGCGGTTTTCCCGTAAGGATAATGTCGGTCTGATCCTTGCAATTACTCTAGGGGTAATAACTGGTAGAAGCTTGTTGTACAGAAATGTGCATCCGCCAGTTTGAGCCCCGACTTGCTGTTTAGGTGGCCTCAGACCTTTTCTCTCAAACTCTTTTTGGGTGACCTGGGATACCTTGCGGTGTTAACGAAGGGTCACTTGGGGGAGTCGTAAGTATCCAGCCCCCCTGGGTCCACTAGGACAGCACGCAGGGACGGTGGCCTGGGGCTAACAGGCCTTAATTGGAGCCCAGTCTTCTACTGGTGATTAGCACCACCCACACAACAGCACATTGCACCAACACCCACCCACATACGACTGTCCAAACCCTGTCCAAGCCTAGGGCTGACCAGCTGTAAAGAGAAATTTAAACCTCGGGCTGACGCGCGAAACTCAAGTGGGGGTGCAGTACAATATCTCGACACCTGGTGGCGCTAGAGAGACCAAACCAAGTGCAATCGACTTGAGGCGGCCCAATTAGTATATATACCAAGTTTCAGCACTCTACGTACAAGAGAACTGGGGGTGCAATACCGTATCTCGACGCCTGGTGGCGCTAGAGCTTCCAAACTATGTGCAAACGATCGGGCGCCCTCGAATTAGTATATATACCAAATTTCAGAGTCCTGTTACTAGCCTTAGTAAGTGCACCCCATCCTAGGGGCTCAACTGTGGGGGCTCAAGTTCGCATTTAACTCTATTACCTAACCCTAACCCTAACCCTAACCTACAGAGGACCTCCAAAGACCACACTAAACCTACCCAAGGACACCCTGAGAGCACTCAGAACCTACAGAGGACCTCCAAAGACCACACTAAACCTACCCAAGGACACCCTGAGAGCACTCAGAACCTACAGAGGACCTCCAAAGACCACACTAAACCTACCCAAGGACACCCTGAGAGCACTCAGAACCTACAGAGGACCTCCAAAGACCACACTAAACCTACCCAAGGACACCCTGAGAGCACTCAGAACCTACAGAGGACCTCCAAAGACCACACTAAACCTACCCAAGGACACCCTGAGAGCACTCAGAACCTACAGAGGACCTCCAAAGACCACACTAAACCTACCCAAGGACACCCTGAGAGCACTCAGAACCTACAGAGGACCTCCGACCTCAAACACAAACAAAAACACACACACACACATTTAATGGCCATTGCACCCAAATCAACTGAGTGTCACTGACATTCTCAGTCATCCACATGGAAAACTTTGGGTGGTGGCCAGTCCACCCAAATCAACTGAGTGTCACTGACATTCTCAGTCGTCCACATGGAAAACTTTGGGTGAAAGTTTTGATGATTCAATCTTGCAGGACTGTACTAACCCAATGTACACGTTTGTTTCCATGACGGTGAGTTTTCAAAAAAATCAAAAAATTGTAAATCTAAGTGTTGTTACTTTATCAGTGATAAAATGAGAAAAACTATCTAAAATTTCAGAAAAGATTTGAAAAAACAGTAGAAATCATCCTTTTTGTATGAAAATTCGACCAGGAAGGAAAAATCAGGAAGAGCAGGGGATTGTGGGATTGAACAAGTTACTCACCATGAATGAGACAAGTGTTCCAAGGAATGGGGTTCCTCAGCCCAGCTTTGCCTATTGCAGCCTAGGAGTTTTTGCAGTCAGCGGTTTTCCCGTAAGGATAATGTCGGTCTGATCCTTGCAATTACTCTAGGGGTAATAACTGGTAGAAGCTTGTTGTACAGAAATGTGCATCCGCCAGTTTGAGCCCCGACTTGCTGTTTAGGTGGCCTCAGACCTTTTCTCTCAAACTCTTTTTGGGTGACCTGGGATACCTTGCGGTGTTAACGAAGGGTCACTTGGGGGAGTCGTAAGTATCCAGCCCCCCTGGGTCCACTAGGACAGCACGCAGGGACGGTGGCCTGGGGCTAACAGGCCTTAATTGGAGCCCAGTCTTCTACTGGTGATTAGCACCACCCACACAACAGCACATTGCACCAACACCCACCCACATACGACTGTCCAAACCCTGTCCAAGCCTAGGGCTGACCAGCTGTAAAGAGAAATTTAAACCTCGGGCTGACGCGCGAAACTCAAGTGGGGGTGCAGTACAATATCTCGACACCTGGTGGCGCTAGAGAGACCAAACCAAGTGCAATCGACTTGAGGCGGCCCAATTAGTATATATACCAAGTTTCAGCACTCTACGTACAAGAGAACTGGGGGTGCAATACCGTATCTCGACGCCTGGTGGCGCTAGAGCTTCCAAACTATGTGCAAACGATCGGGCGCCCTCGAATTAGTATATATACCAAATTTCAGAGTCCTGTTACTAGCCTTAGTAAGTGCACCCCATCCTAGGGGCTCAACTGTGGGGGCTCAAGTTCGCATTTAACTCTATTACCTAACCCTAACCCTAACCTAACCCTAACCCTAACCCTAACCCTAACCTAACCCTAACCCTAACCTAACCCTAACCTAACCCTAACCTAACCCTAACCCTAACCCTAACCCTAACCCTAACCCTAACCCTAACCCTAACCTAACCCTAACCCTAACCTTCGTATTTAACTCTATTACCTAACCCTAACAAATCAAGTGCAATCAACTTGAGGCGGCCCAATTAGTATATATACCAAGTTTCAGCACTCTACGTACAAGAGAACTGGGGGTGCAATACCGTATCTCGACGCCTGGTGGCGCTAGAGCTTCCAAACTATGTGCAAACGATCGGGCGCCCTCGAATTAGTATATATACCAAATTTCAGAGTCCTGTTACTAGCCTTAGTAAGTGCACCCCATCCTAGGGGCTCAACTGTGGGGGCTCAAGTTCGCATTTAACTCTATTACCTAACCCTAACCCTAACCCTAAACTTTGGGTGAAAGTTTTGATGATTCAATCTTGCAGGACTGTACTAACCCAATGTACACGTTTGTTTCCATGACGGTGAGTTTTCAAAAAAATCAAAAAATTGTAAATCTAAGTGTTGTTACTTTATCAGTGATAAAATGAGAAAAACTATCTAAAATTTCAGAAAAGATTTGAAAAAACAGTAGAAATCATCCTTTTTGTATGAAAATTCGACCAGGAAGGAAAAATCAGGAAGAGCAGGGGATTGTGGGATTGAACAAGTTACTCACCATGAATGAGACAAGTGTTCCAAGGAATGGGGTTCCTCAGCCCAGCTTTGCCTATTGCAGCCTAGGAGTTTTTGCAGTCAGCGGTTTTCCCGTAAGGATAATGTCGGTCTGATCCTTGCAATTACTCTAGGGGTAATAACTGGTAGAAGCTTGTTGTACAGAAATGTGCATCCGCCAGTTTGAGCCCCGACTTGCTGTTTAGGTGGCCTCAGACCTTTTCTCTCAAACTCTTTTTGGGTGACCTGGGATACCTTGCGGTGTTAACGAAGGGTCACTTGGGGGAGTCGTAAGTATCCAGCCCCCCTGGGTCCACTAGGACAGCACGCAGGGACGGTGGCCTGGGGCTAACAGGCCTTAATTGGAGCCCAGTCTTCTACTGGTGATTAGCACCACCCACACAACAGCACATTGCACCAACACCCACCCACATACGACTGTCCAAACCCTGTCCAAGCCTAGGGCTGACCAGCTGTAAAGAGAAATTTAAACCTCGGGCTGACGCGCGAAACTCAAGTGGGGGTGCAGTACAATATCTCGACACCTGGTGGCGCTAGAGAGACCAAACCAAGTGCAATCGACTTGAGGCGGCCCAATTAGTATATATACCAAGTTTCAGCACTCTACGTACAAGAGAACTGGGGGTGCAATACCGTATCTCGACGCCTGGTGGCGCTAGAGCTTCCAAACTATGTGCAAACGATCGGGCGCCCTCGAATTAGTATATATACCAAATTTCAGAGTCCTGTTACTAGCCTTAGTAAGTGCACCCCATCCTAGGGGCTCAACTGTGGGGGCTCAAGTTCGCATTTAACTCTATTACCTAACCCTAACCCTAACCTAACCCTAACCCTAACCCTAACTGTGGGGGCTCAAGTTCGCATTTAACTCTATTACCTAACCCTAACCCTAACCCTAACCCTAAACTTTGGGTGAAAGTTTTGATGATTCAATCTTGCAGGACTGTACTAACCCAATGTACACGTTTGTTTCCATGACGGTGAGTTTTCAAAAAAATCAAAAAATTGTAAATCTAAGTGTTGTTACTTTATCAGTGATAAAATGAGAAAAACTATCTAAAATTTCAGAAAAGATTTGAAAAAACAGTAGAAATCATCCTTTTTGTATGAAAATTCGACCAGGAAGGAAAAATCAGGAAGAGCAGGGGATTGTGGGATTGAACAAGTTACTCACCATGAATGAGACAAGTGTTCCAAGGAATGGGGTTCCTCAGCCCAGCTTTGCCTATTGCAGCCTAGGAGTTTTTGCAGTCAGCGGTTTTCCCGTAAGGATAATGTCGGTCTGATCCTTGCAATTACTCTAGGGGTAATAACTGGTAGAAGCTTGTTGTACAGAAATGTGCATCCGCCAGTTTGAGCCCCGACTTGCTGTTTAGGTGGCCTCAGACCTTTTCTCTCAAACTCTTTTTGGGTGACCTGGGATACCTTGCGGTGTTAACGAAGGGTCACTTGGGGGAGTCGTAAGTATCCAGCCCCCCTGGGTCCACTAGGACAGCACGCAGGGACGGTGGCCTGGGGCTAACAGGCCTTAATTGGAGCCCAGTCTTCTACTGGTGATTAGCACCACCCACACAACAGCACATTGCACCAACACCCACCCACATACGACTGTCCAAACCCTGTCCAAGCCTAGGGCTGACCAGCTGTAAAGAGAAATTTAAACCTCGGGCTGACGCGCGAAACTCAAGTGGGGGTGCAGTACAATATCTCGACACCTGGTGGCGCTAGAGAGACCAAACCAAGTGCAATCGACTTGAGGCGGCCCAATTAGTATATATACCAAGTTTCAGCACTCTACGTACAAGAGAACTGGGGGTGCAATACCGTATCTCGACGCCTGGTGGCGCTAGAGCTTCCAAACTATGTGCAAACGATCGGGCGCCCTCGAATTAGTATATATACCAAATTTCAGAGTCCTGTTACTAGCCTTAGTAAGTGCACCCCATCCTAGGGGCTCAACTGTGGGGGCTCAAGTTCGCATTTAACTCTATTACCTAACCCTAACCCTAACCCTAACCCTAAACTTTGGGTGAAAGTTTTGATGATTCAATCTTGCAGGACTGTACTAACCCAATGTACACGTTTGTTTCCATGACGGTGAGTTTTCAAAAAAATCAAAAAATTGTAAATCTAAGTGTTGTTACTTTATCAGTGATAAAATGAGAAAAACTATCTAAAATTTCAGAAAAGATTTGAAAAAACAGTAGAAATCATCCTTTTTGTATGAAAATTCGACCAGGAAGGAAAAATCAGGAAGAGCAGGGGATTGTGGGATTGAACAAGTTACTCACCATGAATGAGACAAGTGTTCCAAGGAATGGGGTTCCTCAGCCCAGCTTTGCCTATTGCAGCCTAGGAGTTTTTGCAGTCAGCGGTTTTCCCGTAAGGATAATGTCGGTCTGATCCTTGCAATTACTCTAGGGGTAATAACTGGTAGAAGCTTGTTGTACAGAAATGTGCATCCGCCAGTTTGAGCCCCGACTTGCTGTTTAGGTGGCCTCAGACCTTTTCTCTCAAACTCTTTTTGGGTGACCTGGGATACCTTGCGGTGTTAACGAAGGGTCACTTGGGGGAGTCGTAAGTATCCAGCCCCCCTGGGTCCACTAGGACAGCACGCAGGGACGGTGGCCTGGGGCTAACAGGCCTTAATTGGAGCCCAGTCTTCTACTGGTGATTAGCACCACCCACACAACAGCACATTGCACCAACACCCACCCACATACGACTGTCCAAACCCTGTCCAAGCCTAGGGCTGACCAGCTGTAAAGAGAAATTTAAACCTCGGGCTGACGCGCGAAACTCAAGTGGGGGTGCAGTACAATATCTCGACACCTGGTGGCGCTAGAGAGACCAAACCAAGTGCAATCGACTTGAGGCGGCCCAATTAGTATATATACCAAGTTTCAGCACTCTACGTACAAGAGAACTGGGGGTGCAATACCGTATCTCGACGCCTGGTGGCGCTAGAGCTTCCAAACTATGTGCAAACGATCGGGCGCCCTCGAATTAGTATATATACCAAATTTCAGAGTCCTGTTACTAGCCTTAGTAAGTGCACCCCATCCTAGGGGCTCAACTGTGGGGGCTCAAGTTCGCATTTAACTCTATTACCTAACCCTAACCCTAAACTTTGGGTGAAAGTTTTGATGATTCAATCTTGCAGGACTGTACTAACCCAATGTACACGTTTGTTTCCATGACGGTGAGTTTTCAAAAAAATCAAAAAATTGTAAATCTAAGTGTTGTTACTTTATCAGTGATAAAATGAGAAAAACTATCTAAAATTTCAGAAAAGATTTGAAAAAACAGTAGAAATCATCCTTTTTGTATGAAAATTCGACCAGGAAGGAAAAATCAGGAAGAGCAGGGGATTGTGGGATTGAACAAGTTACTCACCATGAATGAGACAAGTGTTCCAAGGAATGGGGTTCCTCAGCCCAGCTTTGCCTATTGCAGCCTAGGAGTTTTTGCAGTCAGCGGTTTTCCCGTAAGGATAATGTCGGTCTGATCCTTGCAATTACTCTAGGGGTAATAACTGGTAGAAGCTTGTTGTACAGAAATGTGCATCCGCCAGTTTGAGCCCCGACTTGCTGTTTAGGTGGCCTCAGACCTTTTCTCTCAAACTCTTTTTGGGTGACCTGGGATACCTTGCGGTGTTAACGAAGGGTCACTTGGGGGAGTCGTAAGTATCCAGCCCCCCTGGGTCCACTAGGACAGCACGCAGGGACGGTGGCCTGGGGCTAACAGGCCTTAATTGGAGCCCAGTCTTCTACTGGTGATTAGCACCACCCACACAACAGCACATTGCACCAACACCCACCCACATACGACTGTCCAAACCCTGTCCAAGCCTAGGGCTGACCAGCTGTAAAGAGAAATTTAAACCTCGGGCTGACGCGCGAAACTCAAGTGGGGGTGCAGTACAATATCTCGACACCTGGTGGCGCTAGAGAGACCAAACCAAGTGCAATCGACTTGAGGCGGCCCAATTAGTATATATACCAAGTTTCAGCACTCTACGTACAAGAGAACTGGGGGTGCAATACCGTATCTCGACGCCTGGTGGCGCTAGAGCTTCCAAACTATGTGCAAACGATCGGGCGCCCTCGAATTAGTATATATACCAAATTTCAGAGTCCTGTTACTAGCCTTAGTAAGTGCACCCCATCCTAGGGGCTCAACTGTGGGGGCTCAAGTTCGCATTTAACTCTATTACCTAACCCTAACCCTAACCCTAACCCTAAACTTTGGGTGAAAGTTTTGATGATTCAATCTTGCAGGACTGTACTAACCCAATGTACACGTTTGTTTCCATGACGGTGAGTTTTCAAAAAAATCAAAAAATTGTAAATCTAAGTGTTGTTACTTTATCAGTGATAAAATGAGAAAAACTATCTAAAATTTCAGAAAAGATTTGAAAAAACAGTAGAAATCATCCTTTTTGTATGAAAATTCGACCAGGAAGGAAAAATCAGGAAGAGCAGGGGATTGTGGGATTGAACAAGTTACTCACCATGAATGAGACAAGTGTTCCAAGGAATGGGGTTCCTCAGCCCAGCTTTGCCTATTGCAGCCTAGGAGTTTTTGCAGTCAGCGGTTTTCCCGTAAGGATAATGTCGGTCTGATCCTTGCAATTACTCTAGGGGTAATAACTGGTAGAAGCTTGTTGTACAGAAATGTGCATCCGCCAGTTTGAGCCCCGACTTGCTGTTTAGGTGGCCTCAGACCTTTTCTCTCAAACTCTTTTTGGGTGACCTGGGATACCTTGCGGTGTTAACGAAGGGTCACTTGGGGGAGTCGTAAGTATCCAGCCCCCCTGGGTCCACTAGGACAGCACGCAGGGACGGTGGCCTGGGGCTAACAGGCCTTAATTGGAGCCCAGTCTTCTACTGGTGATTAGCACCACCCACACAACAGCACATTGCACCAACACCCACCCACATACGACTGTCCAAACCCTGTCCAAGCCTAGGGCTGACCAGCTGTAAAGAGAAATTTAAACCTCGGGCTGACGCGCGAAACTCAAGTGGGGGTGCAGTACAATATCTCGACACCTGGTGGCGCTAGAGAGACCAAACCAAGTGCAATCGACTTGAGGCGGCCCAATTAGTATATATACCAAGTTTCAGCACTCTACGTACAAGAGAACTGGGGGTGCAATACCGTATCTCGACGCCTGGTGGCGCTAGAGCTTCCAAACTATGTGCAAACGATCGGGCGCCCTCGAATTAGTATATATACCAAATTTCAGAGTCCTGTTACTAGCCTTAGTAAGTGCACCCCATCCTAGGGGCTCAACTGTGGGGGCTCAAGTTCGCATTTAACTCTATTACCTAACCCTAACCCTAACCCTAACCCTAAACTTTGGGTGAAAGTTTTGATGATTCAATCTTGCAGGACTGTACTAACCCAATGTACACGTTTGTTTCCATGACGGTGAGTTTTCAAAAAAATCAAAAAATTGTAAATCTAAGTGTTGTTACTTTATCAGTGATAAAATGAGAAAAACTATCTAAAATTTCAGAAAAGATTTGAAAAAACAGTAGAAATCATCCTTTTTGTATGAAAATTCGACCAGGAAGGAAAAATCAGGAAGAGCAGGGGATTGTGGGATTGAACAAGTTACTCACCATGAATGAGACAAGTGTTCCAAGGAATGGGGTTCCTCAGCCCAGCTTTGCCTATTGCAGCCTAGGAGTTTTTGCAGTCAGCGGTTTTCCCGTAAGGATAATGTCGGTCTGATCCTTGCAATTACTCTAGGGGTAATAACTGGTAGAAGCTTGTTGTACAGAAATGTGCATCCGCCAGTTTGAGCCCCGACTTGCTGTTTAGGTGGCCTCAGACCTTTTCTCTCAAACTCTTTTTGGGTGACCTGGGATACCTTGCGGTGTTAACGAAGGGTCACTTGGGGGAGTCGTAAGTATCCAGCCCCCCTGGGTCCACTAGGACAGCACGCAGGGACGGTGGCCTGGGGCTAACAGGCCTTAATTGGAGCCCAGTCTTCTACTGGTGATTAGCACCACCCACACAACAGCACATTGCACCAACACCCACCCACATACGACTGTCCAAACCCTGTCCAAGCCTAGGGCTGACCAGCTGTAAAGAGAAATTTAAACCTCGGGCTGACGCGCGAAACTCAAGTGGGGGTGCAGTACAATATCTCGACACCTGGTGGCGCTAGAGAGACCAAACCAAGTGCAATCGACTTGAGGCGGCCCAATTAGTATATATACCAAGTTTCAGCACTCTACGTACAAGAGAACTGGGGGTGCAATACCGTATCTCGACGCCTGGTGGCGCTAGAGCTTCCAAACTATGTGCAAACGATCGGGCGCCCTCGAATTAGTATATATACCAAATTTCAGAGTCCTGTTACTAGCCTTAGTAAGTGCACCCCATCCTAGGGGCTCAACTGTGGGGGCTCAAGTTCGCATTTAACTCTATTACCTAACCCTAACCCTAACCCTAACCCTAACCCTAAACTTTGGGTGAAAGTTTTGATGATTCAATCTTGCAGGACTGTACTAACCCAATGTACACGTTTGTTTCCATGACGGTGAGTTTTCAAAAAAATCAAAAAATTGTAAATCTAAGTGTTGTTACTTTATCAGTGATAAAATGAGAAAAACTATCTAAAATTTCAGAAAAGATTTGAAAAAACAGTAGAAATCATCCTTTTTGTATGAAAATTCGACCAGGAAGGAAAAATCAGGAAGAGCAGGGGATTGTGGGATTGAACAAGTTACTCACCATGAATGAGACAAGTGTTCCAAGGAATGGGGTTCCTCAGCCCAGCTTTGCCTATTGCAGCCTAGGAGTTTTTGCAGTCAGCGGTTTTCCCGTAAGGATAATGTCGGTCTGATCCTTGCAATTACTCTAGGGGTAATAACTGGTAGAAGCTTGTTGTACAGAAATGTGCATCCGCCAGTTTGAGCCCCGACTTGCTGTTTAGGTGGCCTCAGACCTTTTCTCTCAAACTCTTTTTGGGTGACCTGGGATACCTTGCGGTGTTAACGAAGGGTCACTTGGGGGAGTCGTAAGTATCCAGCCCCCCTGGGTCCACTAGGACAGCACGCAGGGACGGTGGCCTGGGGCTAACAGGCCTTAATTGGAGCCCAGTCTTCTACTGGTGATTAGCACCACCCACACAACAGCACATTGCACCAACACCCACCCACATACGACTGTCCAAACCCTGTCCAAGCCTAGGGCTGACCAGCTGTAAAGAGAAATTTAAACCTCGGGCTGACGCGCGAAACTCAAGTGGGGGTGCAGTACAATATCTCGACACCTGGTGGCGCTAGAGAGACCAAACCAAGTGCAATCGACTTGAGGCGGCCCAATTAGTATATATACCAAGTTTCAGCACTCTACGTACAAGAGAACTGGGGGTGCAATACCGTATCTCGACGCCTGGTGGCGCTAGAGCTTCCAAACTATGTGCAAACGATCGGGCGCCCTCGAATTAGTATATATACCAAATTTCAGAGTCCTGTTACTAGCCTTAGTAAGTGCACCCCATCCTAGGGGCTCAACTGTGGGGGCTCAAGTTCGCATTTAACTCTATTACCTAACCCTAACCCTAACCTAACCCTAACCCTAACCCTAACCCTAACCCTAACCCTAACCCTAACCCTAACCCTAACCTAACCCTAACCCTAACCTTCGTATTTAACTCTATTACCTAACCCTAACAAATCAAGTGCAATCAACTTGAGGCGGCCCAATTAGTATATATACCAAGTTTCAGCACTCTACGTACAAGAGAACTGGGGGTGCAATACCGTATCTCGACGCCTGGTGGCGCTAGAGCTTCCAAACTATGTGCAAACGATCGGGCGCCCTCGAATTAGTATATATACCAAATTTCAGAGTCCTGTTACTAGCCTTAGTAAGTGCACCCCATCCTAGGGGCTCAACTGTGGGGGCTCAAGTTCGCATTTAACTCTATTACCTAACCCTAACCCTAACCCTAAACTTTGGGTGAAAGTTTTGATGATTCAATCTTGCAGGACTGTACTAACCCAATGTACACGTTTGTTTCCATGACGGTGAGTTTTCAAAAAAATCAAAAAATTGTAAATCTAAGTGTTGTTACTTTATCAGTGATAAAATGAGAAAAACTATCTAAAATTTCAGAAAAGATTTGAAAAAACAGTAGAAATCATCCTTTTTGTATGAAAATTCGACCAGGAAGGAAAAATCAGGAAGAGCAGGGGATTGTGGGATTGAACAAGTTACTCACCATGAATGAGACAAGTGTTCCAAGGAATGGGGTTCCTCAGCCCAGCTTTGCCTATTGCAGCCTAGGAGTTTTTGCAGTCAGCGGTTTTCCCGTAAGGATAATGTCGGTCTGATCCTTGCAATTACTCTAGGGGTAATAACTGGTAGAAGCTTGTTGTACAGAAATGTGCATCCGCCAGTTTGAGCCCCGACTTGCTGTTTAGGTGGCCTCAGACCTTTTCTCTCAAACTCTTTTTGGGTGACCTGGGATACCTTGCGGTGTTAACGAAGGGTCACTTGGGGGAGTCGTAAGTATCCAGCCCCCCTGGGTCCACTAGGACAGCACGCAGGGACGGTGGCCTGGGGCTAACAGGCCTTAATTGGAGCCCAGTCTTCTACTGGTGATTAGCACCACCCACACAACAGCACATTGCACCAACACCCACCCACATACGACTGTCCAAACCCTGTCCAAGCCTAGGGCTGACCAGCTGTAAAGAGAAATTTAAACCTCGGGCTGACGCGCGAAACTCAAGTGGGGGTGCAGTACAATATCTCGACACCTGGTGGCGCTAGAGAGACCAAACCAAGTGCAATCGACTTGAGGCGGCCCAATTAGTATATATACCAAGTTTCAGCACTCTACGTACAAGAGAACTGGGGGTGCAATACCGTATCTCGACGCCTGGTGGCGCTAGAGCTTCCAAACTATGTGCAAACGATCGGGCGCCCTCGAATTAGTATATATACCAAATTTCAGAGTCCTGTTACTAGCCTTAGTAAGTGCACCCCATCCTAGGGGCTCAACTGTGGGGGCTCAAGTTCGCATTTAACTCTATTACCTAACCCTAACCCTAACCCTAACCCTAACCTAACCCTAACCCTAACCCTAACTGTGGGGGCTCAAGTTCGCATTTAACTCTATTACCTAACCCTAACCCTAACCCTAACCCTAAACTTTGGGTGAAAGTTTTGATGATTCAATCTTGCAGGACTGTACTAACCCAATGTACACGTTTGTTTCCATGACGGTGAGTTTTCAAAAAAATCAAAAAATTGTAAATCTAAGTGTTGTTACTTTATCAGTGATAAAATGAGAAAAACTATCTAAAATTTCAGAAAAGATTTGAAAAAACAGTAGAAATCATCCTTTTTGTATGAAAATTCGACCAGGAAGGAAAAATCAGGAAGAGCAGGGGATTGTGGGATTGAACAAGTTACTCACCATGAATGAGACAAGTGTTCCAAGGAATGGGGTTCCTCAGCCCAGCTTTGCCTATTGCAGCCTAGGAGTTTTTGCAGTCAGCGGTTTTCCCGTAAGGATAATGTCGGTCTGATCCTTGCAATTACTCTAGGGGTAATAACTGGTAGAAGCTTGTTGTACAGAAATGTGCATCCGCCAGTTTGAGCCCCGACTTGCTGTTTAGGTGGCCTCAGACCTTTTCTCTCAAACTCTTTTTGGGTGACCTGGGATACCTTGCGGTGTTAACGAAGGGTCACTTGGGGGAGTCGTAAGTATCCAGCCCCCCTGGGTCCACTAGGACAGCACGCAGGGACGGTGGCCTGGGGCTAACAGGCCTTAATTGGAGCCCAGTCTTCTACTGGTGATTAGCACCACCCACACAACAGCACATTGCACCAACACCCACCCACATACGACTGTCCAAACCCTGTCCAAGCCTAGGGCTGACCAGCTGTAAAGAGAAATTTAAACCTCGGGCTGACGCGCGAAACTCAAGTGGGGGTGCAGTACAATATCTCGACACCTGGTGGCGCTAGAGAGACCAAACCAAGTGCAATCGACTTGAGGCGGCCCAATTAGTATATATACCAAGTTTCAGCACTCTACGTACAAGAGAACTGGGGGTGCAATACCGTATCTCGACGCCTGGTGGCGCTAGAGCTTCCAAACTATGTGCAAACGATCGGGCGCCCTCGAATTAGTATATATACCAAATTTCAGAGTCCTGTTACTAGCCTTAGTAAGTGCACCCCATCCTAGGGGCTCAACTGTGGGGGCTCAAGTTCGCATTTAACTCTATTACCTAACCCTAACCCTAACCCTAACCCTAAACTTTGGGTGAAAGTTTTGATGATTCAATCTTGCAGGACTGTACTAACCCAATGTACACGTTTGTTTCCATGACGGTGAGTTTTCAAAAAAATCAAAAAATTGTAAATCTAAGTGTTGTTACTTTATCAGTGATAAAATGAGAAAAACTATCTAAAATTTCAGAAAAGATTTGAAAAAACAGTAGAAATCATCCTTTTTGTATGAAAATTCGACCAGGAAGGAAAAATCAGGAAGAGCAGGGGATTGTGGGATTGAACAAGTTACTCACCATGAATGAGACAAGTGTTCCAAGGAATGGGGTTCCTCAGCCCAGCTTTGCCTATTGCAGCCTAGGAGTTTTTGCAGTCAGCGGTTTTCCCGTAAGGATAATGTCGGTCTGATCCTTGCAATTACTCTAGGGGTAATAACTGGTAGAAGCTTGTTGTACAGAAATGTGCATCCGCCAGTTTGAGCCCCGACTTGCTGTTTAGGTGGCCTCAGACCTTTTCTCTCAAACTCTTTTTGGGTGACCTGGGATACCTTGCGGTGTTAACGAAGGGTCACTTGGGGGAGTCGTAAGTATCCAGCCCCCCTGGGTCCACTAGGACAGCACGCAGGGACGGTGGCCTGGGGCTAACAGGCCTTAATTGGAGCCCAGTCTTCTACTGGTGATTAGCACCACCCACACAACAGCACATTGCACCAACACCCACCCACATACGACTGTCCAAACCCTGTCCAAGCCTAGGGCTGACCAGCTGTAAAGAGAAATTTAAACCTCGGGCTGACGCGCGAAACTCAAGTGGGGGTGCAGTACAATATCTCGACACCTGGTGGCGCTAGAGAGACCAAACCAAGTGCAATCGACTTGAGGCGGCCCAATTAGTATATATACCAAGTTTCAGCACTCTACGTACAAGAGAACTGGGGGTGCAATACCGTATCTCGACGCCTGGTGGCGCTAGAGCTTCCAAACTATGTGCAAACGATCGGGCGCCCTCGAATTAGTATATATACCAAATTTCAGAGTCCTGTTACTAGCCTTAGTAAGTGCACCCCATCCTAGGGGCTCAACTGTGGGGGCTCAAGTTCGCATTTAACTCTATTACCTAACCCTAACCCTAAACTTTGGGTGAAAGTTTTGATGATTCAATCTTGCAGGACTGTACTAACCCAATGTACACGTTTGTTTCCATGACGGTGAGTTTTCAAAAAAATCAAAAAATTGTAAATCTAAGTGTTGTTACTTTATCAGTGATAAAATGAGAAAAACTATCTAAAATTTCAGAAAAGATTTGAAAAAACAGTAGAAATCATCCTTTTTGTATGAAAATTCGACCAGGAAGGAAAAATCAGGAAGAGCAGGGGATTGTGGGATTGAACAAGTTACTCACCATGAATGAGACAAGTGTTCCAAGGAATGGGGTTCCTCAGCCCAGCTTTGCCTATTGCAGCCTAGGAGTTTTTGCAGTCAGCGGTTTTCCCGTAAGGATAATGTCGGTCTGATCCTTGCAATTACTCTAGGGGTAATAACTGGTAGAAGCTTGTTGTACAGAAATGTGCATCCGCCAGTTTGAGCCCCGACTTGCTGTTTAGGTGGCCTCAGACCTTTTCTCTCAAACTCTTTTTGGGTGACCTGGGATACCTTGCGGTGTTAACGAAGGGTCACTTGGGGGAGTCGTAAGTATCCAGCCCCCCTGGGTCCACTAGGACAGCACGCAGGGACGGTGGCCTGGGGCTAACAGGCCTTAATTGGAGCCCAGTCTTCTACTGGTGATTAGCACCACCCACACAACAGCACATTGCACCAACACCCACCCACATACGACTGTCCAAACCCTGTCCAAGCCTAGGGCTGACCAGCTGTAAAGAGAAATTTAAACCTCGGGCTGACGCGCGAAACTCAAGTGGGGGTGCAGTACAATATCTCGACACCTGGTGGCGCTAGAGAGACCAAACCAAGTGCAATCGACTTGAGGCGGCCCAATTAGTATATATACCAAGTTTCAGCACTCTACGTACAAGAGAACTGGGGGTGCAATACCGTATCTCGACGCCTGGTGGCGCTAGAGCTTCCAAACTATGTGCAAACGATCGGGCGCCCTCGAATTAGTATATATACCAAATTTCAGAGTCCTGTTACTAGCCTTAGTAAGTGCACCCCATCCTAGGGGCTCAACTGTGGGGGCTCAAGTTCGCATTTAACTCTATTACCTAACCCTAACCCTAACCCTAACCCTAAACTTTGGGTGAAAGTTTTGATGATTCAATCTTGCAGGACTGTACTAACCCAATGTACACGTTTGTTTCCATGACGGTGAGTTTTCAAAAAAATCAAAAAATTGTAAATCTAAGTGTTGTTACTTTATCAGTGATAAAATGAGAAAAACTATCTAAAATTTCAGAAAAGATTTGAAAAAACAGTAGAAATCATCCTTTTTGTATGAAAATTCGACCAGGAAGGAAAAATCAGGAAGAGCAGGGGATTGTGGGATTGAACAAGTTACTCACCATGAATGAGACAAGTGTTCCAAGGAATGGGGTTCCTCAGCCCAGCTTTGCCTATTGCAGCCTAGGAGTTTTTGCAGTCAGCGGTTTTCCCGTAAGGATAATGTCGGTCTGATCCTTGCAATTACTCTAGGGGTAATAACTGGTAGAAGCTTGTTGTACAGAAATGTGCATCCGCCAGTTTGAGCCCCGACTTGCTGTTTAGGTGGCCTCAGACCTTTTCTCTCAAACTCTTTTTGGGTGACCTGGGATACCTTGCGGTGTTAACGAAGGGTCACTTGGGGGAGTCGTAAGTATCCAGCCCCCCTGGGTCCACTAGGACAGCACGCAGGGACGGTGGCCTGGGGCTAACAGGCCTTAATTGGAGCCCAGTCTTCTACTGGTGATTAGCACCACCCACACAACAGCACATTGCACCAACACCCACCCACATACGACTGTCCAAACCCTGTCCAAGCCTAGGGCTGACCAGCTGTAAAGAGAAATTTAAACCTCGGGCTGACGCGCGAAACTCAAGTGGGGGTGCAGTACAATATCTCGACACCTGGTGGCGCTAGAGAGACCAAACCAAGTGCAATCGACTTGAGGCGGCCCAATTAGTATATATACCAAGTTTCAGCACTCTACGTACAAGAGAACTGGGGGTGCAATACCGTATCTCGACGCCTGGTGGCGCTAGAGCTTCCAAACTATGTGCAAACGATCGGGCGCCCTCGAATTAGTATATATACCAAATTTCAGAGTCCTGTTACTAGCCTTAGTAAGTGCACCCCATCCTAGGGGCTCAACTGTGGGGGCTCAAGTTCGCATTTAACTCTATTACCTAACCCTAACCCTAACCCTAACCCTAAACTTTGGGTGAAAGTTTTGATGATTCAATCTTGCAGGACTGTACTAACCCAATGTACACGTTTGTTTCCATGACGGTGAGTTTTCAAAAAAATCAAAAAATTGTAAATCTAAGTGTTGTTACTTTATCAGTGATAAAATGAGAAAAACTATCTAAAATTTCAGAAAAGATTTGAAAAAACAGTAGAAATCATCCTTTTTGTATGAAAATTCGACCAGGAAGGAAAAATCAGGAAGAGCAGGGGATTGTGGGATTGAACAAGTTACTCACCATGAATGAGACAAGTGTTCCAAGGAATGGGGTTCCTCAGCCCAGCTTTGCCTATTGCAGCCTAGGAGTTTTTGCAGTCAGCGGTTTTCCCGTAAGGATAATGTCGGTCTGATCCTTGCAATTACTCTAGGGGTAATAACTGGTAGAAGCTTGTTGTACAGAAATGTGCATCCGCCAGTTTGAGCCCCGACTTGCTGTTTAGGTGGCCTCAGACCTTTTCTCTCAAACTCTTTTTGGGTGACCTGGGATACCTTGCGGTGTTAACGAAGGGTCACTTGGGGGAGTCGTAAGTATCCAGCCCCCCTGGGTCCACTAGGACAGCACGCAGGGACGGTGGCCTGGGGCTAACAGGCCTTAATTGGAGCCCAGTCTTCTACTGGTGATTAGCACCACCCACACAACAGCACATTGCACCAACACCCACCCACATACGACTGTCCAAACCCTGTCCAAGCCTAGGGCTGACCAGCTGTAAAGAGAAATTTAAACCTCGGGCTGACGCGCGAAACTCAAGTGGGGGTGCAGTACAATATCTCGACACCTGGTGGCGCTAGAGAGACCAAACCAAGTGCAATCGACTTGAGGCGGCCCAATTAGTATATATACCAAGTTTCAGCACTCTACGTACAAGAGAACTGGGGGTGCAATACCGTATCTCGACGCCTGGTGGCGCTAGAGCTTCCAAACTATGTGCAAACGATCGGGCGCCCTCGAATTAGTATATATACCAAATTTCAGAGTCCTGTTACTAGCCTTAGTAAGTGCACCCCATCCTAGGGGCTCAACTGTGGGGGCTCAAGTTCGCATTTAACTCTATTACCTAACCCTAACCCTAACCCTAACCCTAACCCTAACCCTAAACTTTGGGTGAAAGTTTTGATGATTCAATCTTGCAGGACTGTACTAACCCAATGTACACGTTTGTTTCCATGACGGTGAGTTTTCAAAAAAATCAAAAAATTGTAAATCTAAGTGTTGTTACTTTATCAGTGATAAAATGAGAAAAACTATCTAAAATTTCAGAAAAGATTTGAAAAAACAGTAGAAATCATCCTTTTTGTATGAAAATTCGACCAGGAAGGAAAAATCAGGAAGAGCAGGGGATTGTGGGATTGAACAAGTTACTCACCATGAATGAGACAAGTGTTCCAAGGAATGGGGTTCCTCAGCCCAGCTTTGCCTATTGCAGCCTAGGAGTTTTTGCAGTCAGCGGTTTTCCCGTAAGGATAATGTCGGTCTGATCCTTGCAATTACTCTAGGGGTAATAACTGGTAGAAGCTTGTTGTACAGAAATGTGCATCCGCCAGTTTGAGCCCCGACTTGCTGTTTAGGTGGCCTCAGACCTTTTCTCTCAAACTCTTTTTGGGTGACCTGGGATACCTTGCGGTGTTAACGAAGGGTCACTTGGGGGAGTCGTAAGTATCCAGCCCCCCTGGGTCCACTAGGACAGCACGCAGGGACGGTGGCCTGGGGCTAACAGGCCTTAATTGGAGCCCAGTCTTCTACTGGTGATTAGCACCACCCACACAACAGCACATTGCACCAACACCCACCCACATACGACTGTCCAAACCCTGTCCAAGCCTAGGGCTGACCAGCTGTAAAGAGAAATTTAAACCTCGGGCTGACGCGCGAAACTCAAGTGGGGGTGCAGTACAATATCTCGACACCTGGTGGCGCTAGAGAGACCAAACCAAGTGCAATCGACTTGAGGCGGCCCAATTAGTATATATACCAAGTTTCAGCACTCTACGTACAAGAGAACTGGGGGTGCAATACCGTATCTCGACGCCTGGTGGCGCTAGAGCTTCCAAACTATGTGCAAACGATCGGGCGCCCTCGAATTAGTATATATACCAAATTTCAGAGTCCTGTTACTAGCCTTAGTAAGTGCACCCCATCCTAGGGGCTCAACTGTGGGGGCTCAAGTTCGCATTTAACTCTATTACCTAACCCTAACCCTAACCCTAACCCTAACCCTAAACTTTGGGTGAAAGTTTTGATGATTCAATCTTGCAGGACTGTACTAACCCAATGTACACGTTTGTTTCCATGACGGTGAGTTTTCAAAAAAATCAAAAAATTGTAAATCTAAGTGTTGTTACTTTATCAGTGATAAAATGAGAAAAACTATCTAAAATTTCAGAAAAGATTTGAAAAAACAGTAGAAATCATCCTTTTTGTATGAAAATTCGACCAGGAAGGAAAAATCAGGAAGAGCAGGGGATTGTGGGATTGAACAAGTTACTCACCATGAATGAGACAAGTGTTCCAAGGAATGGGGTTCCTCAGCCCAGCTTTGCCTATTGCAGCCTAGGAGTTTTTGCAGTCAGCGGTTTTCCCGTAAGGATAATGTCGGTCTGATCCTTGCAATTACTCTAGGGGTAATAACTGGTAGAAGCTTGTTGTACAGAAATGTGCATCCGCCAGTTTGAGCCCCGACTTGCTGTTTAGGTGGCCTCAGACCTTTTCTCTCAAACTCTTTTTGGGTGACCTGGGATACCTTGCGGTGTTAACGAAGGGTCACTTGGGGGAGTCGTAAGTATCCAGCCCCCCTGGGTCCACTAGGACAGCACGCAGGGACGGTGGCCTGGGGCTAACAGGCCTTAATTGGAGCCCAGTCTTCTACTGGTGATTAGCACCACCCACACAACAGCACATTGCACCAACACCCACCCACATACGACTGTCCAAACCCTGTCCAAGCCTAGGGCTGACCAGCTGTAAAGAGAAATTTAAACCTCGGGCTGACGCGCGAAACTCAAGTGGGGGTGCAGTACAATATCTCGACACCTGGTGGCGCTAGAGAGACCAAACCAAGTGCAATCGACTTGAGGCGGCCCAATTAGTATATATACCAAGTTTCAGCACTCTACGTACAAGAGAACTGGGGGTGCAATACCGTATCTCGACGCCTGGTGGCGCTAGAGCTTCCAAACTATGTGCAAACGATCGGGCGCCCTCGAATTAGTATATATACCAAATTTCAGAGTCCTGTTACTAGCCTTAGTAAGTGCACCCCATCCTAGGGGCTCAACTGTGGGGGCTCAAGTTCGCATTTAACTCTATTACCTAACCCTAACCTAACCCTAACCCTAACCCTAACCCTAACCTAACCCTAACCCTAACCTAACCCTAACCCTAACCCTAACCCTAACCCTAACCCTAACCCTAACCCTAACCCTAAGACTACCCCTAAAAAGACTACCCCTAAAAAGACTACCCCTAAAAAGACTACCCCTAAAAAGACTACCCCTAAAAAGACTACCCCTAAAAAGACTACCCCTAAAAAGACTACCCCTAAAAAGACTACCCCTAAAAAGACTACCCCTAAAAAGACTACCCCTAAAAAGACTACCCCTAAAAAGACTACCCCTAAAAAGACTACCCCTAAAAAGACTACCCCTAAAAAGACTACCCCTAAAAAGACTACCCCTAAAAAGACTACCCCTAAAAAGACTACCCCTAAAAAGACTACCCCTAAAAAGACTACCCCTAAAAAGACTACCCCTAAAAAGACTACCCCTAAAAAGACTACCCCTAAAAAGACTACCCCTAAAAAGACTACCCCTAAAAAGACTACCCCTAAAAAGACTACCCCTAAAAAGACTACCCCTAAAAAGACTACCCCTAAAAAGACTACCCCTAAAAAGACTACCCCTAAAAAGACTACCCCTAAAAAGACTACCCCTAAAAAGACTACCCCTAAAAAGACTACCCCTAAAAAGACTACCCCTAAAAAGACTACCCCTAAAAAGACTACCCCTAAAAAGACTACCCCTAAAAAGACTACCCCTAAAAAGACTACCCCTAAAAAGACTACCCCTAAAAAGACTACCCCTAAAAAGACTACCCCTAAAAAGACTACCCCTAAAAAGACTACCCCTAAAAAGACTACCCCTAAAAAGACTACCCCTAAAAAGACTACCCCTAAAAAGACTACCCCTAAAAAGACTACCCCTAAAAAGACTACCCCTAAAAAGACTACCCCTAAAAAGACTACCCCTAAAAAGACTACCCCTAAAAAGACTACCCCTAAAAAGACTACCCCTAAAAAGACTACCCCTAAAAAGACTACCCCTAAAAAGACTACCCCTAAAAAGACTACCCCTAAAAAGACTACCCCTTTTTCTAAACCTCAAAAAAAAAAAACATTAAAAAAAAAAGGGGGGGGAAAAAACACTTCACATTACTCATTTTATTTATTTTTTATATATATATTTCCCAGACATGAAATACAAACAAATATGGACAATGCAACTAACACAAACATACACCAAGGGACAAACTAACTGCTGCAGCAGGCTGTTACTGTGAAGTCAAATTCAGCAACTAGACACACTGCCTGTCGGAACAGAAGCAAATATGGAGGTGGGCGATGAGCTGGAGAAGGGCAGGCAATGGGGAAGGGTCAAAGTTCATGGAGCCAGGGTGGAGTTGATGGAGGAAGGAACCCGAAACAGAAGGAGCCAGGCGGCAATTCAGAGGCCAGCCAGGATGGCGGAGTTGACAGCAGGAGGAGCCATGGTGGAGAAGGGGCTGACTGACAGAGACTGAGCTGCTGGAGGTGGAGATCCAGATTGAACGGAGAAGAAGGGTGGGGATCCGCAAGACCACAGTAGAGCCGGTGCGACTGAGAATGAAGGTGGAGCTGGAGGGAAAAAGGAGCCTGACAGAGCCGGAGGGATGGATTGACGAGACAAAGCCAGAGGAGTGGAATCCCGAGGTGGCAGATGGTCGACGACTGACCAAGGCGGAGCCGGAGGGAAGAAGCAGCCCAGTGGAACCAGTGGGATGACAGGCGACGGTGGAGACGAGGGAGCTAGGAGCCGAGGCGGAGCAGATGGGTCGGAGGACCGAAGTGTAGTCCAAGGCTCGGAGGCTGGAAGTGGAGACAGGGGATCCGCATGTCTGGGCGGAACTGTAGACTGGAAGTCCTGAGGTGGCAGAACAGAGCGCATGGCAGGCACTGACTGAGGGTGAGCTGAGGGACTGACAGGCATCAGCGGAGCTGGAGGCGAGGAACTAGCTGGTTTGAGAGGAGGCGGGAGAGGGAGGCTGGGAGGGAACACACCAACAACACTCCCTCGAAGATGGACGATGTTGCCGGCTCACGCACTTGGTCAGACGATGTTTCGCAGTGGGCTCAGGCAGTATCTCCGTATAGCGGGGTGACGGCTGGCTGGTCTCTGGTTCGGGAGGGGGGCTGGTGATATCCTCCTCTGAGGTGCTGACGGAGAAAAACAGTCCATTATTCTCCAGCACCCACTCCACACAAATGGTGAAATCTTCTTTGGGACCGCTCGCTTAAGCTGGAGATGTAGAAAACGCAGAGCAAGCGGTCCGGGAAGTGGGTAAGGCACACCAGATCAAGAAAGTCCCTGGTATGGTGCTCCAGCAAATGGTCCATCTGCTCCAGGCACAGGAGCTGGACAAGGCCATTCCTGGAGAGGGAACAAAAAACAAAAAAATAAATAAACAAAGAAAAATTACGCTTACAAATACTTCAGTTTTTCGGTCTGCTATACTGTTACGGTGTGCTATACTAATGAGGTGCACGACGAGGAGTAAAGTCCAAACAGACTCTTTTTAATAATAAACCATACAAGAAACAGAAACAATCCAGGAACGAGGGGTAGCAAACACACAGATGAAATAATAGCAGACAAAGAATCAGGGGGGAACACAGGATTTAAGTACTCAAAGTGATCAAGGGGAAACAGAAACAGGTGAGCTAATTAACTAATCAGGGAACTAAGAAAACTAGGTCAACGTAACACTGACATGCCTTGCCTCAGCGTGGATGTTTGCGTTGTAGTTTGCAAGTTTATTTATATAGCACATTTCATACACAATGGTAATACAAAGTACTTTACATAAAATTAATATTCATAAAAACAAACACAAAAATAAAACCAAGGAATTGAAATTTAAAAATTCTTTTGAAATAAATTAAATCAGTTAAGAATACATAAAATAAAGTGCACTGAGAACAGAAGAAAGAAAGAAAAAACAGGCTTGTTCTGATTTATTTAAAAAAAAACAGTTTGAGGCAGTAGGTTTAAATGTAAACTACAAACTCAAAGGTGATGCATAGAGATAAAATTTCAAGGTATTTAAGAGAAGGAAACCTGTTCAAGGTGAACTTGTGAGAGAGAAGAGGGCATCAGTGTCTCGTTGAACCAAAGTCTATAAATGACCTTGATGCCTTGAGACTTATTCAGACAAATACCAAAGTACTCAATGTAAAGGATAACACATCCAACTGAAAGATCCCAGCTAACCTGCAGAAAATTACATGCGAGGTAAAAATAGATCTGAAATGCAAAATTTGCTTAAACAGAAAGTTATTATTTTAAGATATTACAGAAAGTAAACATGCTTGTTTGGTCTGGGGGAAAAAAAGTTAAATCATGTCCTCTGGTACAATCAAGGTCTCAGTCCAGCAAAAGATGAGCTGACAGCAGCTTCAGATCTGAGACTATGGAGGTGCCAAACCGCTGTACACACATGTTGGTGGAGAGCAGTGAGTTAAACACACACGCACTTAAACACACTATAAAAAAAAATAGCATAACTTGCATCAAAAACACATTTACTCTTATGAATTCCAATTTGTACAGTCACCACAACATTGAGGATGTTAAATGTCAAGGCTTTAACAAAAGATAGCGCTTTACTCCGATTAAATCACATTCACAGCAATGCTTTGCAACCACTGCATTTGGTCAGCATCCACAATTTAAACCATTGTTTCTGCACTGCTCAGAACCAAATAAATATACAAATAAATCTATACAAGCTTTGTGTGGGTGAATTTCTGAATGTTACTCACTCATTTAAAGCAATAAAAAAGCATTTGAAATTGCAATTAACAATTAATCCTCAAGCACTCCGATCGTTTGTGAATAAAATAAGAATCAAGTTCCTTCAGTTCATGTCAGCACTGAGTCTTACCTGAAATTGACAAAAAATAAAATAAAATACAATAGTGATAAACTGAAACACAGTTATGGAAATATGCATTCACAACACATGCTGAATACTTTCCTCTGAGGCGATTTCGCTTGATGAAGCTCTTAACATCTGTGTCACACTTAAACTGCGCGTGCAGACAAAAACTCACCTGCCTGTAGCTTTTTAGCAACCCTTAGACCTTGATTAGCTGGTTCAGGTATAACTGTTCAGATTATTATTCAAACCAATGATAGTTACATATCTGATTTTTGGGTGGGTTTCCAAACATCTACGATGAATTATCCTACTTAATAAAATAAGGCAGCCACAAAACTCTTTTTCTGAACTTGTATTCCTTTCAATTGAAATGATAGTAGAAAAGTAATACATATTTTGCACCAAACACAATATCAACCAAACACCCTTTGCTCATCTGAGATCAAAATCTGCCCCATCTCGATCACACTATGAATAAAGTTATTTTGTGTGAAAGCATTATATGTGCAAAAAAAACAAAGAGAACAGTCTTATTTGTAATTATGTTAGTTACTGAAGGAGTTCAATGGAGATGATAACTGAAGTCAACGTTGTCCTTGAAGCATGGTTATAATCCATATTGTAGAGCGTCAAAGCAGTCCTTACAACAAACCCACGGCAGGGCACCAAACAGGCCGACTCCACATCGCTGACATATGCTTTAAGCGTAACGAAAAAGACCCTTCTACCAACAGAAAATTACCTCAATTATTACCCAATTAACCACAGGAAAAAAGATACCAAAGAAGTTTGCTTTACAAAATGGCTAATCAAAAATAACTTTCATAAATAAATGGATGTAACAAAAGTAACCATACTCACAGTTGAGAATAAAACAAATGTTTCTCAACAAGGGCCTTCCCCAAACGCTGCTACTCTGCACATTGGCACACTACCAAATAGTAGCCATACTTTCTTCTTCCATTAAACTACTACATTTATCCATACTCACAAAAAAGGTTAAGGCTGCCCCCTACAAGTGAGGAATAAAACTGCAGCTGCACTCAACTAGTAACAGCCTGAAGACTGTTACACAGGTGTGTTTGATTAGGGTTGCAGCTGAACTCTGCAGGACTGAGCCACCACTGGGTTAGATGTTTCAGTATCATTAAAATCAGTTATACAAGCAAGGTAAATAATTAAAAGAATAAAGTACAAACAAACATTGAAATTTAACAAACATAGAATATTTTTTTTAATCTCCAATAGGTTATTCACTTTCCAACCTCCATTTTACACTGACAATCCTGTGAAACTTCAGCTTGTGAGCATTTATACTCATGGGCACAACCTTTGAGGGGGATGCAAGCGACCAGGAATTACATTCATCAAATAACAAAATCTCAGGTTTATAAACTTTTTGTACATGCATTAATCCACAAATTATTGAACAGACATTTATGCATAGTTCCAGTAATTACATTTTAAAACAAATCCATTTTACCATCTTAATATTAATCAAGGGTTTTAAAAACCACGATGCTTTAGCCAAATAAATGCACATCAATGCCTTGCAACCACTGTATTTGGTCTGTATCCACAGTGTAACCCATTAAGATTCAGCAAAGTTCAGAATTAAATTAATGCTACTCACCCATTTTCAGCAACAGCGAAGCATCTCAGAAAGCGATTCTTAATCCTCAGATTCACAGATCGTTTGTGAATAAAAATAAGATTCAAATACATTCAAAATGTGGCAGCATCGAGTCTTAACAGGGAAAAGCAAAAAGATACTATAGTGATGAACTAAAATGCAAATATGGAAATTTATACATTCAGAATACTTATTACAACTGAACAATTACTTTCCTCTGAAGCGGTTTCTCTTGGCTCAGCTCTTAATATCCGGGTCACACAGGCAAACTGTGCTCAATAACAAGAATTTATTCAAACTCAATATGCACCATTACCATTAAAAACACAAATAAGCAAGATAAATTAACTTCAAGATAAAATACAACAGAAAAATAAACAGCATTTTCTTTATATAAAAAAAAAATTAAAATTAAATTTAAATATTCAGCAGGTAATTCACTCTCCAACTACTATTTCAGTCTGACAGTTCCGCACAAGCCCAGCTGGTGGACATTTATACTCATGGCCACAACCATTGACAGGGCAAACAACCAGGAATTAAATTCACCAAACAACCACATCTAGACGCCCAAACCCAAGATGATAAGATTTTGTACATGCTCTAATCCACAAATTATTGCTATTCAACAGTAGTTTATAGGTATTTCACCATTGCACAGCCATTCAATTTTAAAACAAAAACAGTCCCCTTCACTTGGTTTCTCCCATATCCCATGATGCACCACAGCACAGACATAAAAGTTGATTACAGGAGTTTAGTGATGGCGAAGTGAAGCTTTCAACCCAATTGTATCAGAAAAAGGTTCATTAATCAAAGCTTTTTAAAAAGGTTCATGCTATGGCCATGTTATGGTCATAAAAATGGATAACACCTTTCAAAGTGCTGTGTTCCATTACAGCTGCTGGTTTCACATCTGGTTCTACAACTGATTCCTTGGTATAACTTATTGTATAAAAATAATGGCCATTGTTAAAGTCATTGCCACTGTGATCTGTCTGTTATCTCTGCCTCAGCCCTTAGACTGTTATTTCATGGGCAAAGTTCATTTGACCTTAATATATAAATTACAATAAAAAGAAAACAATGCTAATGCATTATAATGCATTATAATGTAAAGAAAACGGCGCTGAGGTTCACGTCGTGTGAACCAGATACTGAAGCAGTCAGTGGTTTTCAGGCGAATGAAGCTTCGGACATCATAGATCACGTGCTTTTGGCAAAACGAATCAACCTCCGATATAGCACTTCAATGTGAAATGTGTGGGGGGTTTTTTATACAAGCTTAGGAGCTTCGGTGTTCAACATAACATCACTACAGGAGTCCCTCTGGTTTCTTTCTCTCTATCACACTTCTTGCGATGTTCTTCAATTGTGAGTCACTTTGTGTAAAAGCATCTGCTCAGTGAATAAATGTAATTAGTGCATTTAGTGTAGAATGTTTCATTATACGCAGGAAAGTTGAGGAAAATTAAACAGGTGTGCTAAAACGAATTTGTCTTAAAATACAGTATTCTAGACATGGGAAGTGACTGTGGAGAATTGCTTCTGATTAGTAATAAAAGGATATATGCTTAAGACAGAGGTGAGTGTGACCAAACAGAAAAAAAGTAACCTAATTTTTATGCATTTGTTAAAATAATATGTGTGTTCAGTGACTTCTGACCTGTTGCTAATAAACATTCATGCATACAAAACCTTGGGAGTCATGCCTGGTCTCATTCTTGAGCTCAGGTTGGTTGAATCCGTGATAGTGGCTGCTTGGAAGGACACCTTAAGTCACACTGTAACCCTAACCTTAACCAAAATTTAACCAACTTTGGATCAGATTGCAGAGAATTGCTTGGGAACGTGAGATCATCAGTAGGTTCTTGTTGCTCAAATTACAACATAGCAAAGCCATGGTCATGGGGAAACCATGAACTGATAAAAATATTTAAAATAAGTCACTTCACAGCATCTGCCAAAATATAAATATTAATATTGTTATTGGTATTATTTATTAGGGGCCAAGCCCAGAATGGGCTGTAGGCCCTATTGTAATTGTATGATTTTAGTTTCGTCCAATGGGAATCTATGGCAGCCCTATGAAGGGAACATAGGAAAATGATGAAATTTGGCGCACTTGTAGACATGGTCAAGAATTGTGATCTGATGAACTTTGGGGTCTCTAGGACCAATTCTATAGCGCCACCACCAGTTCAAAAATTCAACATTAAAATGGTAATATCTCCTGGACCCCTAATTCTAGACAAATGAAACTTAGTACACCTGATTACTCTCTTCATGCTGATCACATTCAATAGCTTACATTAAGACTCTACCTATTACAGTTGCGGCCATTTTAAAAAGTACAGTATTCTTTGTTTTCGCTACTCCTCCTTCAAAATCTGTCCAATTCTTCCCAAAATTGGCTCAGATGATCTTTGGACTGAGCCACACAGTTTATTAGTATTTGTTCAAAAGTTATGATGATGTTAACTTAACAGTCGACCCAAAATTGGTTCAGAGGCTGTATCTTGACCAAAGTTTGATCAATTAACACAAAACTTGGTACGCTTCATCGACACCATGAACTGAGGATATATGCCAAAGTTGGGAACAGCGCCACCTATGGGTCTTGAGATACCAAAAATGCACATCTATGCTTATAACTTTTGATTACTTTTGTAGTGATAGCCATGAATACAGATCTGACCAACTTTGGGGTCTCTAGAACCAACTCTATAGCACCACCACCAGTTCAAAAATTCAACATTGTAATGGTAATAACTCCTGAACCCCTTTTTCTAGAAAAATGAAACTTAGTACACCTGATTACTCTCTGCGTGCTGATTGCATTCAATAGCTTACATTAAGACTCCACCCATTACAGTAGCAGCCATTTTGAAAAGTACAGTATTCTGTCTTTTTGCTACTCCTCCTTCAAAATTAATCCAATTCTTCCCAAAATTGGCTCAGATGATCTTTGGACTGAGCCGCACAGAAATGACTGAACAGATTTTGTTTATTCATCTTTGTTCAAAAGTTATCATGTTGTGAACTTAACGAGGTTGACCCAAATTGGTTCAGAGGCTGTATCTCAGCCAAACTTTGATCAATCGAAACAAAACTTGGTACGCTTCGTCAAAACCATGATCTGAGGGTCCATGCTAAAGTTGGGAACAGCGCCACCTATGGGTCATGAGATACCAAAAATGCTTATTTTCGCTTATAACTTTTGAACAGTCAATCAGAAAATTATAAACTTGATGTCTATGGATTCCTTGGGTTGTGCTGAATTTTGGACCTTGTTTCTGTCTAATTTCTTCTTCTTGGCCTATGGGAGTCAATGGGTGCCAATGAAGGGAATGTAGGAAAATGATGAAAATTGCTACACTTGTAGTGATGGCCATGATTAGTGATCTGACAGACATTGGGGTCTCTAGGAGTAACTCTATAGCGCCACCAGCAGTTCAAATATTCTCATTCTCACACCTTAACCTGTCCAAGGTAAGCAGTCAGACCGCAGCGACCGAGTGGCATGTTCTGCTGTGCCACTGGCCCTGAACCTATCAGGTCAGGGGTTCGAATCCAAGGTGGACCGTGCCCTGACCTCAAGAGGTACTGTGACCAGAAGCAGTGCAGACATTGCTTTTGTTCCAGACGTCGCGTGCGCGTTCGTCTTGAATCAGAAACGTGAGCTTGTTCGTTCTCATCTGAACTTCTGTTCGTTTTTGAACTTCTGCGCTTCTGAACCTATCTGCTTTTTTGACGAACATTCTATTTCCGCCGGTGTCAAGTCAAGTCAAGTCACCTTTATTTATATAGCGCTTTTAACAATACAGATTGTGTCAAAGCACTTAACAGTATCAAATTGGAGGACAGAGTGTCAGTAATGTATAATGATAAGATTAAACACTCAATTTTCGGTTAAAGGCATTTCATTATTGAATTCAGAGATGTCATTGTCTACCTCAGTTTAGTTTAAATAGTATCTGTGCAGTCAAATCGGTAATAATCGCTAGAAATTAAGTGTCCCCAACTGAGCAAGCCAGAGGCGACAGCGGCAAGGAACCAAAACTCCCTCTGTGACAGAATGGAGAAAAAAACCTTGGGAGAAACCAGGCTCAGTCGGGGGGCTAGTTCTCTTCTGACCAGACGAAACCCGCAGTTCAAAAGTTTATATTTCTATTTTAATTTTGTTGCAATTTCCAACAATAGTAGTATTATGTAGTTAGGTATTTTATTATATTTTTAGTTATTTTGTTATATTTTTTAGTTTTATTGTATTTTAATTGAGGTTTTCACTGGGGATTTGTCTCTGAAGGTCATCTGGATGTCTTGGGGCCTCATTTATAAAATGTTGCGCAGAAACCGTCCTAAATTTGATCTTACGATCGTTTCTCAGAAATGCGTACGTGCGATTCATAGAATGAACGTACGAACAGAAAACGAGCATACACGCCTCTTTCAGATGTGAAATCTATGAATTGCAAATTATCTTGAACTTGCGCGCAACTGAATGGTTTCAGCTCTCTGCCTTGTAAACAACTCCTAATTAATATCGTTAACATATAAAATATCACCAATCATCATAATTTAGAACAGCGACCTGCAAGAACAGCTTACATTTGAAAAAAATCTGCATTACTCCGAGAATAAAAAGTGTGTACGTCTGCTCAGACCCTGATGTGACGCTAAGCACTTTTCCACGTCAAAGACAGTTTTTATAAATATGAGCTCTGGCGTGGATTTAAGCATACGCACACTCTAAGATCAAATCTGTGCGTACGCAAGCTTTATAAATGAGGCCCCTGGTCTCCACTGACGATCAGGGCTGTAGACATCATCTCTTGGTGCTGATCCACCATCTGATCAGATACGGACTGAGAAACAGAATAGGAAAGAAACAGACAAATATTAGTGTAGATGCCATTCTACTTACGATGTAACGAGTACATCGTGTGTTATGGGGAGTGTTCCCAGTTCCGGTTGATCTAATTAATGCAGCCTAACAATCCTTTAACCCTCTGGGGTCGACAAATGCGTATACGCGTTTTGACGCAAATTTTCCTGATAAGGCCGAAATGAGCTTGAATTACTCTGCCATTTTTGATCATACAGATAAGAGCAATACACCATTTGAATCTGTAAGGGGTCTACTTTTATTTGTGTACACTCATAATAACAACTAAACTTTGTGCTTTTGAAGAATAAAGAAAACAAACAGGGTGTGCTCTCTGTCTTCACCGTCTCCGCGAACTGTTTTTAGAAACACGTCACTAAAATGAACTGTAACTCAGCGAATACTCAACACAGAGACATGAGAAATATATCTACAGACAGCTTGAAGTGTCTACTTTGACATGAAGCAAGTCTTATCGAAAACAAACATTCTGTGATGAAGTAATCCGTATGAAACCAACACGATGTTCAGTCTGTCCCGTCTGACTCATTATCTCTAATGCGATCCCGCCCTCGCGCTGCTCGCGCTGTTCATATGTAAATAGCCACGTGGTGCATGCGCTCGTGTAAACGCCCAAAACAAACAAAGAGTGAGAAGAAGCATCGCGCTACTGTTCGTTTCTGGAAGACGCGCCAAGTAAAAGCAGGATTTCCCTCGAAAGAAGAACACGATTTCATCCAGCAGAGGAGATGAGTAAGTAATGTTTCTTTTTTGCGTTACATAAACTTGAACAGATTTAAACAGTTAGTTGCGTTTTTCCCAAACGACAACATGATGAATGTTATGCGCCTAAGAATGTTTAGATGTTAATGTTTATTATTAATACTCTGTTCACAATTAGATTTTAATAGGGTGCTAAACAATAATAAATAGTTTGTACTATAAAAAATTATATTTTATATCTGAGAAAGTACATCATTTTATTGTACAAAGCATGCTCGAGTCTGTGGCTTCAGAATCATATCATAGGCTACTATAAAATCATACATACTAGACTATATGACTACAAAATCATAGTCGGGTCTTTCCCAAACTATAATTCCTGACTACAGTGTTTGAAATAGTGTAAAACATTTTTAATATGAGGGGCAATTCACTGTATTTAAATTTCTTATGGCACGATGATGTTTTCATGCTCTATATAAAACAATAAAAGAAATATGAGTGTACACTGTAACATGATGAATGCTACGAGTCTAAGTATGTTTAGTACATGTTTATTATTAATAGCCTACTCTGTTCAGAAATAGATTTTAATAACGTGCTAAACAATAATAATTAGTTTCTCAGATATAAGATTTCTTTCTCTTTTTTATGATAGTACAAAGCATGTGTGAGTCTATGGCTACAAAACATATGCATACATATATATACAGATTTTCCTGATATTAACATGCTCACAAATGTTTTTTTTTTTTTTGTTTGTCTTTTATTGAATCAGATACCAGCACCAGATGAATCCTGATGTCTCTTCAAACTGTTTTCCTCTGAGAGCGCTGTACCAACATCAGATGTTCAACTACACTAATATTCCATGTTAAAACAAGCTCCTTTTCTACTGATTATGTTTTTTTCTTCTTGAATCCATGGAAAAAAGTAGAAACACTTAAATAAAACACGTAAATATCAGGTATGATTTACTTGTTTCACTTGTTGAACAGAATCTGTTGCAGGAATGACTCAAAGTCTGTTCACATCTCTGTGGTTAGATCAGTGTGCACAATAATGTGTCTTTGACCTTCATTACGTATGTTTGATTATACTGTGTTGTAAATAAAACACAAATAATAAAAAAAAAACCTTTTTTTCAATCTCCTCACATTCTCTCTTACCTGCCTCACAGACACAGTCACACTGATGGGCCATCAGAGGCCCATAGGGGAGGGCCCTTTGTTTCTCAGGTGAGACTCACTTAATATTCATGGCCATTACCACTCCCTCGCATACAGACCCTCGATCACAAAACATGTCTTGAAAATTTTAAATCAATATATTGTTTTCTGTGAATGAGTAAGCAGAATGATTTTCACATAATTTTGAAGTAAATATTCTAGCCTACAAGACTGATTACTCAAAAGTCTTGTGCAGGACTATTTAGTGTGGGTTTTAAGGCCTTATTTCAGCTACATTTTTTTCCCAAAACTTACTAACCACGCATAATATTTTTTTTCTAAAAAATGCAAACATGTACATCCATCTTGGTCACATATTATTGTAGCACAGTTTGTGCTGAATACAAAAAAAAATTACATGTTGGTCAATAGTATGTTTTAAGTAGCTGAAATAAGCACAGATATCAGGGCATGTCAAAACATCTCAAGGGCCCCAAAATGACCTCAGACCCCAGAGGGTTAACAGATTTGAATAACAGAAGCGTATTAGTGTGTTATGTGTAAGCCAGGCTAAGAGAGTCTTTAATCTAGATTTAAACTGACAGAGTGTGTCTGCCTCCTGAACAGTGTTAGGTAGATTGTTCCAGAGTTTGGGTGCTAAAAAGGAAAAGGATCTGCCGCCCGCAGTCGATTTTGATATTCTAGGTCTTATCAAACGGCCAGAGTTTTGAGAACGCAGTGGATGTGGAGGACTATAATGCGATAAGAGCTTGCTCAAGTACTGAGGAGCTAAACCATTCAGGGCTTTACAAGTAATTAACAAGATTTTAAAATCTATCCGATGTTTGATAGGGAGCCAGTGCAGTGTTGAAAGAACCGGGCTAATATGGTCATATTTCCTGGTTCTAGTAAGGACTCTAGCTGCTGCATTTTGGACCAACTGTAGTTTGTTGATCAATCGTGCAGAACAACCACCCAATAAAGCATTACAATAGTCTAACCTTGAGGTCATAAACGCATGAATTAACATTTCTGCATTTAACTTTGAGAGCATAGGTCGCAATTTATATATGCTTTTGAGATGAAAAAATGCAGTTTTTCAGATGCTAGAAACATGGCTTTCAAATGAAAGATTGCTATCAAACAGCACACCTAGGTTCCTGACTGATGAAGAAGAATTGACAGAGCAGTCATCAAGTGTTAGATAATGTTCTAGCTTATTACATGTGGGGTTTTTAGGTCCGATAATTAACACCTCTGTTTTTTCAGAATTTAGCAGTAAAAAATTACTCTTCATCCAGTTTTTTATATCTACTATGCATTCCGTTAGTTTCTCAATTTGGTGTGTTTCACCGGGCCGCGAAGAAATATAGAGCTGAGTATCATCAGCATAACAGTGAAAGCTAACACCATGTCTCCTGATAATATCTCCCAAGGGTAACATGTAAAGCGTGAAAAGTAACGGCCCTAGTACTGAGCCTTGAGGTACTCCATACTGCACTTGTGATCGATATGATACCTCTTCATTCACTGCTATGAACTGATGGTGGTCAGATAAGTATGATTTGAACCATGCTAAGGCGCTTCCACTAATGCCAACAAAGTTTTGTTGTCTATTCAAAAGAATGTTGTGGTTGATAGTGTCGAACGCAGCGCTAAGATCAAGTAGAACTAATAAAGAGATACAACCACGATCAGATGATAGAAGCAGGTCATTTGTAACTGTAATGAGAGCAGTCTCAGTACTATGATACTATCTAAATCCTGACTGGAATTCCTCACAGATATAATTTGTGTCGCTCTTCCCGCTCTGCGCCGTGCTACGGGCCGTTCGTTTTGGTCTTTTTAAAATATATAGCAAAAGATTTATTCAAAAGACATTTAGATACAATATAATTTAAATGAAAAGAAATGTTCAAAAGCAACAGTAAACATTCAAAAACAAATACATTCAAATGTACAAATATTTTATATTTAAGAATTACTACAGGACAACTAACTACAAACAATTCAAAAGAAAACTATACAAATTATACGCACAGTAGAGTATTGTTAAAATACCTCCTGGGTCAGTTCCCAAGTCATTTATTTTATTAGATTATTTAACAGGGACAGTGCACATTATTTAATGTTATTGTAAATGAGGTAGAGTTAGCCAAAGCCTGTTGCAAACTTATGTCAGCAGCCAAACATCCATCCATTCATTGTCCACGCTGTTTATCCTGTGTAGGGTTAGGAGAGGCAAAGAAAATACAACAAGTAAACTCTCCCTAGCATATATAAGTAGATGCAGAGGAACCAAGACTCAGCTTCAGAAACCCTCCTCCTCCTCCACAGACTGACATCAGACATTGTGTGAAAATTCTCTAGCCTAAACTGGAGCATCTCCTCAGAAAGGAGAGAGACATAAGTGAGAATCTGAAAAGACAGAGAGAGATAACAAAATATATCAGAAAGATCGACAGGATATTGTTCATTAATTTACCGTAATTTCCGGACTATTGAGCGCACCTGAATATAAGCCGCACCCACTGAATTTGAAAAAAAATATTATTTTGAACATAAATAAGCCGCACATGTCTATAAGCTGCAGGTGCCTAAAGGTACATTGAAACAAATTAACTTTACACAGGCTTTAACGAAACACGGCTTGTAACAAAAAATAAAAAAATAGCAGTAAACAGTAGCCTACGTTGCAACATGATCTCACAGGATTCCTCCGAATCTGTGGTGGCATCACGGAATCGCCGAAAATTCCGTGATGGGCTCACAGAAAAAATTCTGTGATGGGCTCACAGAAGTGATACCAATGTAAGTCAGTGACAGGCATCAGCCGTGCTCCACGCACGGATCCACTGGTTCAACACTTTAAATAGGAAACCCTTAGCATCAATATGCCAACACGATAATTTATCGTCATCATTATTGTTCAGAACTGGGTAGGTTTAGGGTAGGGGTGGGGTCAGGTACTCCAGTGAAAGTATAACTGTATCGCAGTCACTCTTTTTTACGTGGTCCGATGCAGCGCTGGTGTTGAACCAGTGAATCCGTGCATGGACCACGGCTGATGCCTTCTGTGAGCCCATCACGGAATTTTCGGCGATTCCGTGATGCCACCACAGATTCGAGGGTTAATTAAGTCCGTGAACATTACACGGTCACTATCTTCCTCCTCCTGTGCTTTAGTTGTCTTTATGCACCAAGTCAATTCCTCACGCTGCTGTTTCCAACGTCTTATCATCGACTCATTAAGACCAAGCTCCCGTGCAGCAGCCAGATCAATCGTCTTCAACTTAAAAGCTGCATCATATGCATTTCTCCATGTCTTTGCCATGATGAGGGTGACAAAATGACTGCCGTAATCAGAATGATGGGAAATTTGAGCGCGCTCGATTTAATCTAAACCGTAAACAAAAAAGTTGTTTGACCTCAACCCGTTCGGCAATTTAATTTGTCTGATGAAAGCTTCATGCCGCCAAAAAACTGAGCGCGTCACAGAATGTGTTTTTTTTTTTTTTTTTTTTTTTTTAAATTTGACTTTCACTACAGTGCATGTAAATCACAGCATTCATAATGTTGTCACAGTGGTTATAATAATTAACTCAGCAGAAATTTCTGTGTCTTGTGTATGTTTTACCTCTGAAGAGATGGTAATGCTGTTCTCCATTATGTCTTCAGACACCTTCACTTCAGTGAAGTTTAAGTTTCTCAGCTGATTCTGAGACTCACTAACCTGGTTAATAATACTAACATTAACCAAACTTAAACCAGCACTGCTTTTTACCCAAACATCAGAATCAACAAAATCGATAATGTGTACTGTATATACCTTTTGGGACCAGGAAACTAAAGCAGGAATCAATTTTTACAAAATGACAAAACACAGATCCTTACCAACCACAGCCCCCGTGAGGATTTTCTCTTGGCCAGTGAATGCTTCTTTGTTAATTCGGTATTTGAGCTGGGGTTTTGCGCCATACTCCTAAAATCGGTGATTGGGAGCTGTCAGAAAGGAAGGAGCCGAGACAGGCTTCCACTGCTGATGTTCATGAGTCACTCTAGTCACCCATACTGCCAGCTTGGATTTCGGTCTGAGAATCGAGTAAAGACTGAGTGCAACCATTGTTATTAGCAGGACCTGGTCTTGCGGTTAGGACTCTGCGCCATCACATGGGTGACCTGGGTTCAGTTCCCGTTTCAGGTAGTGTATATTTTTTTTTTGTGTGTGTGTGTTTAACCTTTGTTATTTTTTGTGGCAAGACAACCTCCATTACAGAAACGGTGCCCGAACAGGGACATAAACTAAATAAATGGTTATGACCATTTTAAATTTTGTGACTGAATTTTGGAAAATGTGTGGGATGTGAATATTTGAATCCATTAACTTTTATGTCTGAAATCGTTTTGGGATTGTGAAACTAGAATAGATGAATAGATGAGTAAATGAACCTTTGTGAAAAGAAAAAAGAAAATCCCTGTGATTATCTGTGATTTTGGAGTGAAAATTTAAATACTGTGGTGTTCTTGAATAACCTTTGTCAACTGAATTTTTTTTTTACTTTGTTCTTACTGAGAAAGTGTGTGGGAACTTTAATTTGGGAAACTACAAATCTATTTATTGGTCTTATTTGTCTTTTTTTTTTTTTTTTTTTCATTTTTTGATGTTTGGAAAATGCTGTAATTGACTGTAGAGAAAAACACTTTTTTTGTATTTTATTTATTTTTTTATTATTTTGCCCCTGTTGCCCCAAACATATACATAGACCTTGAATTTTTCATTTTTTTAAATTTTTTTTTCATTCCCAACTTTTCAAATACTCCCACACATTACAAGACATGGCCACTTCCCTTTCCCCACCTGCCACCTATGTGGATATTGATGCCCCTGATGCCCTTAGTATTTCCACTCCAATTTGACCACCTCCTGTACAAACTCAGACCCTTTCAGGACTTCCTCCACGTGACCCAACCATGTATAAAATTTCCACTCCACACAGTTTTGCCCTTCCTGGAACCCAGGTGCGGATGCTCTCCCCTGTTCTTGGAGGCAGCACACCTTGTGCAACCTCTCACTTGGGCCCCACAACATGACAGTATGCAAATTTGTACATCTATGGATGTTACATCATCTTCAATGGCTCAGCATGATCTTCCTGGTATCCTTCCAACCCCTGGGAAGGGAATTCAACAATTTAATGCTCATGTGCAAGGTAACTGGGACAATCTGATGGAATTCATGAAAAGACAGGAGAAAACTGTAAATGAGATTACTCAGGTACTGAAGGCCTCATCTTCCCACCATGAGAACCAGATCACCGATCTTGCAGCAAAGGTGGAGACCAATAATCAACAGGTTGTCACCCTAATGACCGCAGCTAAACAACAAGAGGCAGTCGAGGCCGACCAATTGATTAAGGCTGTGCAACTGATAATCTCAAAGGAAATTCAAAAAAAATGGAACAATCCTTCACCTCTGTAGTCCGGGATAAGGTGGAACAGCTACGGGTGGAGGTACAACAGGATATGAAAGATGTCCAACGCATACTTCAGGGTAGCCTTGATCATGTAACCACAAAAATTCAGCAATGTGAAACACAAATTCACAAATGTCGTACTTGTGTAACTGAGCTGCAGAATGATCTCCAAGTGTTCATTGAGGAAAAGGCTGAAGAGCAAACAGAAAAAACAACTCCAGTTTCTGGTGCCCATCCAATAGAGAATGTTTCACCTTCTCTATCAATGCCTCTGGTCAAAAGTGACCACATTAAATTAACATTTCCCACATTTGATGAAATGATCCATGTTATGAAATGAAAGTTAGAAATGTGGATCTTTTATAAAGTGAATTTTACATAAAAAGCAGGGTTTTTTTTGTATAAAAACCTATATCAAAAAATTATATTTATTTTGTTTATATACATTTTTAAAATATCATAAATCCTGCAAAAACTACACAAATGTGAAGTAAAACCATTACTAAACAGAGTAAAATTACATTTGTTTTAAAAAAAAAAAAAAGTTTTTTTTTTTTTTTTGTTACAAAATCACATTTTGTTGCCTGGGGTGCACAACCCAAAATGAAGACCACACATGGGTTAAAGAAGGAAGTGAGGGCATTTTCCTCACTGATCTGGTAAGTGTTACCACAGTCTAACCCTTCCTTGAATAAGGGTTGATGAATACACAAGGGTTTAACAGGACTACCTTAAATTGCCACAAGAAAGTTAAGAACCTAGGAAAGAAATATATATTATATATTTCAACATTACTTTTCACATCGTCCTTTTTGGAAGTCACTGCAACAACAGAACTGAAATTATATCATGTTTATCAGCAGCACAGCATATGAGTGAGAATAATGCGATATCTGCCTTTGATCTCGTTGGTATCTGTTCCACTTCGAGAGCTCAGAACTGTCCGTCTTGACTGCACTTATTTCACTCCTCCCCTCACTGCAGCCGCCTACTCTCGCCTACATTTCAGGCGAGGTGCATCTCAAACAAGCCTAAAGTTAATTCCAGGAACTGCTCTGGTTTTTCACCTGGTTCCAGCAAGGGTTTAATTATTTAATTATTTTTTTTATTCACCCTAGATAGTGCAATAAATATTTTTTTTTTTAGTATTATTATTTTTTTTTTATTTATTAGTGCACACCCTAGATAGTGCAATAAATATAGGGTAATACATTTTTTTTTTTTTTTTTTTTTTTTAATTTATTAGTGCACACCCTAGATAGTGCAATAAATATAGGGTAATGAATACATTTCATTTATTTATTAGTGTGCACAAGATAGTGCAATAAATCTATGGTAATAAATACTTTTTTATATATAATTTATATTTATTATCTAGGGTGCACCCTAATAATTTTTTTTTTTAATTTTAATAAATAGGGCTCACCCTAGATTTATTGCACCATCGAGGGTGCAACCTATTTTTTTTTATTATTCATTTATTAGGGCGCACCCTAGATAGTGTGCACCCTAGATTAAATAAATAAATACTCCTACAAAAACAAGTTGAGAAAATGTAAAAATCTGCTAAATCTTGTTGCCTTAAACTTAAGTTGTCAACTTTTTTTTTTTTTTTTTTTTTTAACAGTGAGGGGTCCAGCTCACCTGGAAGACAGTATTAGACATTAGGGTTAAATGTAAACCCCAAAACTCAAACGAAATGCATAAGAACAAGTTTCCAATTGTTTAAAAGGAAACCTGTTCAAGGTGAACTTGTCAGACAGAAGAGGGCATCAGTGTCTGGTTGAATCCAGCTCAAATGACAGAAGAAACTGAAGCAATATTCTCCACATTTCCAAAGGTCAAGTGCAAATGAGGCGAGAAGAGCTTTGATGCGAAGCTTGTTCAGGTAAATACTGAAGTACTCAACGTGAAGAATAAGACATCTAACTCCACAATCCCAGGTAACCTGAGGAAGAGTGCATGTGAGGCTAAAATAGATCTGAAAATGCAAGAAATGCTAAAGGAGTTGCTTAAAAATAAATAAAAAAAGAATAATATTTTAAGATATTACAGAAAGCAAACACTTGTTTGGTGTGTGGTCTGGAAGAAAGTGAAGTTGTGTCCTCTGGTAGAATCAAGGTCTCAGTCCAGCCAAAGATGAGCCGACAGCAGCTTTCTCCCGATATCGGAGCTCAGCAGCAGTGGATTTGCACCAGCAGGTAACGGACTCTACCACTGCCTAGCATTGACTGCAATAGAGGATCATATTCTCCACCAAAAAGCTTTCTGGGGAACATGGTTTGACCCAGTAAAGACAACAATATATACGGTGTTGTGGATATTAAGAATCACAGAAGGACTCGCCACAGCAGCTGTTGATTTTACAGGAGAATTTTTAACACTGTCAGTAGGAACAAAGGAACAAAGCAAACAATTAAAAGCTGCATTTCTAACTGATGTTTCTAGAGGTGCAACAGGAACGCTGTGAGCTGCTTGTGAAAATCAGAGCCATGTGTGAACTGAAGGGAGTCCTTTATATTTGACAGATGAAAAACAGTGAGCAGCAAAAGGACATTTAAGCATGGTTTAAATTTAATTAAATATGCAGATATGTGGAGTCCATCAATTCAAAACTCAAACACACAGTCACAAGAGTTAAATTGACATTAACAAGCAGTTATCAATGCAGCCATGAATGAACCCTAAAACTCTTTAGTGCGCATATTGCTAGACAGATCTCGAAATTGTTGACGATTTTAGATGACATTTTAAAAAAGGACAGTTTCTGCATATGATGCTATAGTGTAACTTGCACATTTACTCTTATCAATTCCAGTTTGAACAATCAGCACAACATTGAGGATGTTGAATATCAAGGGTTTAACCAAAATGGTTAATGCAACCACTGCATTTGGTCTGTATCCACAATTTAAACCATTAGGATTCAACACTTCTCAGAACCAAATGAACCTATACAAGCTTTGTGGGTAAATTTCTGAATGTTCCTCACCCATTTCCAGCAACAACGAAATATTTGAAATTGCAATGAGCTTTTAATCTTCAAGCTCACAGATCGTATTTTGAAGAAAACAAAAATCAAGTTCCTTCAGAACGTGCCAGCAGTAAGTCTTAACTGAAATGGAGAAGGAAAAAAAAACTGTTTATCTAGTGATGAACTGAAACACAGTTATGAAAATATGCGTTCACAATAAACGCGGAACGCTCTCCTCTGGGGCGATTTCTCTTGATGCAGCTCTTAACATCCGGGTCACAAACACAAAAACTCACCTGTAGCTTTCTTGATTAGTTGGTTCAGGTGTGTTTGATTAGGGTTGGAGCTGAACTCTGCAGGACTGATGTTGACCACTCCAGGTTAGATGTTTTAGTACCATTAAAGTCACAACTATAGAAGCAGGGTAAATTACAAGAAAAAAGCACAAGTAAAAAATGCCAGATAAAAAAATATTCCCACTCACAATGATTTCAATCTCGTGCAGGTTACATGCTCTCCAACCTCCATCTTACACTGACAATCCTGTGAAATTTCAGCTCATGAGCATTTATACTCATGGACACAACCATTGACGGGGATGCAAGCAACCAGGAATTACATTCACCAAACAACCAAATCTCAAGATTATAAAAAAATTATAATTTTGGGATTATAACAGCCATTATAAAACAGCCATTTATGCATAGTTCCAGTAACTAAATTTTAAAACAACAAAAATCCATTTCATGCTCTACTTTGGTTTCTCCTATATCCCATGATGCACCACAGCACAGATATAAAAGTTAATTCCAGGAGCTGCTCTGGTTTTTCACCTGGTTCCAGCAAGGATTTAATTATTGGGCTCTAAAACTCCTCATTTTTAAGTTGCTTTGGGTAAAAGCATCAGCTAAATAGTGATGGTGAAGTGAAGCGTTCTGAACCAGCAAAGCTTTCAACACAATTGTATCAGAAAAAGGTTCATTTCTTGAAGCTTTTTTAAAACTGTTTATGCTGTGGCCATCTAGTGGTCATAAAAATAAATAACACCTTCCAAAGTGTTATGTTCCATTACAGCCAGTGGTTTCACATCTGGTTCTACAACTGATTCTTTGTTTATTATATTTTATATAAATAATGGACATTGTCAAAGTCATGCATTTGTGTTGGTGTACAGGCACTGAAATATTGTAACTTACAACTGTTTAATGTAACTCTGCCTCGGTTTTTAGATTGTTATTTCATGGCCAAAGTCTATTTTTGAACTCAATATATAAATTACGATAAAAACAAACAAACAGTGCTAACACATTATAACGTATGATAATGTAAAGGAAACGGTGCTGAGGTTTGCTTCGTTTGAACCAGATACTGAAGCAGTCACGTGGTTTTCAGGTGAATGAAGCTTCAGACGTCATAGATCATGTGCTTTTCACAAAATGAATCAAGCTCCAATACAGTGCTTCAATATGAAATGTTTTTTTTTTTGATACAAGCTTCGGTGTTGAACATAACATCACTACTGCTAAATGAATAAATGTAAAAGTAAAATGTGCTGGGTTTGACTGAATTATAAAAGTAAAGTAAAACAAAGTAATGCACACTGTAGACAAGCTCAACTGACTGTATAAAGTTTCACAATTGAAAAAAAAAAAAAAAAGATAGGGAAGTTCACATATTGTTTTTATATGACATTTTATTTATAAGGGTCATTCCATGAAATAGTGCCTTTTGCGTCCCTAAGAAATAATCAAACATACAGGTGCTGGTCATATAATTAGAATATCATCAAAAAGTTGATTTATTTCACTAATTCCATTCAAAAAGTGAAACTTGTATATTATATTCATTCATTACACACAGACTGATATATTTCAAATGTTTATTTCTTTTAATTTTGATGATTAGAGATTGTAGCTCATGAAAGTCAAAAATCAGTATCTCAAAATATTAGAATATTTACATTTGAGTTTCAATAAATGACTATCCCTACAGTATAAATTCTGGGTATCTCTTGTTCTTTGAAACCACAATAATGGAGAAGACTGCTGACTTGGCAATGATCCAGAAGACGAACATTGACGTCCTCCACAAAGAGGGTAAGTCACAGAGGGTCATTACTGAAAGGTGTGGCTGTTTACAGAGTGCTGTATCAAAGCATATTAAATGCAAAGTTGACTGGAAGGAAGAATTTGGGTAGGAAAAGGTGCACAAGCAACAGGGATGACCGAAAGCTTCAGAATACAGTCAAGCAAAGCTGATTAAAACACTTGTGAGAGCTTCAAAAGGAGAGAACTGAAGCTGGAGTCAGTGCATCAAGAGTCACCACGCTCAGACGTCTTCAGGAAAAGGGCTACCAAGCCACTTCTGAACCAGAAACATCGTCAGAAGTGTCTTACCTGGGCTGTGGAGAAAAAGAACTGGACAGTTGCTCAGTGGTCCAAAGTCCTCTTTTCAGATGAAAGTAAATTTTACATTTCATTTGGAAATCAAGGTCCCAGAGTCTGAAGGAAGAGTGGAGAGGCACAGAATCCATGTTGCTTGAAGTCCAGTGTGAAGTTTCCACAGTCTGTGATGATTTGGGCTGCCATGTCATCTGCTGGTGTTGGTCCACTGTGTTTTCTGATGTCCACAGTCAACGTAGCCATCTACCAGGAAATTTTAGAGCACTTCATGCTTCCTTCTGTTGACAAGCTTTATGGAGATGCTGATTTCCTTTTCCAGCAGGACTTGGCACCTGCCCACACTGCCAAAGGTACCAAAAGCTGGTTCAATGACCATAGTGTTACTGTGCTTGATTGGTCAGCAAACTCTCCAGACCTGAACCCCATAGAGAATCGATGGGGTATTGTCAAAAGGAAGATGAGAGACACCAGACTCAACAATGCAGATGAGCTGAAGGCCACTATCAGAGCAACCTGGGCTCTCATAACACCTGAGCAGTGCCACAGACTGATCGACTCCATGCCACGCAGCATTGCTGCAGTAATTCAGGCAAAAGGAGCCCCAACTAAGTATTGAGTGCTGTACATGTTCATACTTTTCATTTTCATACTTTTCAGTTGGCCAAGATTTCTAAAAATCCTTTCTTTATATTGGTCTTAAGTAATATTCTAATATTTTGAGATACTGATTTTTGACTTTCATGAGCTGTAAGTTCTAATAATCAGAATTAAAAGAAATAAACATTTGAAATATATCAGTCTGTGTGTAATGAATGAATATAATATACAAGTTTCACTTTTTGAATGGAATTAGTGAAATAAATCAACTTTTTGATGATATTCTAATTATATGACCAGCACCTGTAGATTTAATATAATAATGAATAAATTTGCAATTTAAAACATAACACTATGTACTCTTTCATCAATATTACATTAATGTAAATTAAATATTTTAAATTATAAATAGCATTTATGCTCATTAGGGTAAGATTTTTGGCCTGTCCCTCACTATGATTTTTCTTTTTCAGCAGGACATTTAATTTTCAAAATGAAGGCAAAATTATATAAAAACAAAATTCATATTTGCATATTGTTTAAAATATAGTCTTATTGTTAATCTAAAGTCCCCTGATTTCATGTCAACTTGTTACCCTCATCAAAAAACCCTTGTAAAATAATTTGTAATTGGGGACACTTATTTTCCAGCGATATCGTCTACATGATTGCACAGATACTATTTAAACTGAACTGAGCTGAACAATGGCATCACTGAATTCAATAATGAAATGCCTTTAACTGAAAATTGAGTGTTTAATCGTGTCATTTTACATTATTGACACTATTTTCCTATTCTGTATTGTTAAAAGCGCTATATAAATAAAGGTGAGTTTACTAATACAACTAGCAAGTAATACAAAAAGACTTAAAAAAAAAAAAAAGAACAGATAGTACTACCTAACTGCATAAGCATAACGCACCACAGAACAAAGGCACTGGTCACAGGGCCATAAGACAAATCAGACCCTACCCTCAACTAATACAGTATAAATCAAATGTATATGCAAGACTGAAATTGCGATTTAAAACAAACAAAAAAAAGGCTTGTGGTGTAAAATTTAAGTCCACAAAACAAATGGCAAATTATACATACATAGAGCATCAATACAACAAGGGACCAAAAAAAAAAAAAAAATAGGAATAAAAGGGGAAGTAGTTAGTCAACTTAAACAGGCATGAATACAAATGATACAAGACATAGCCTGTAAAAGTCAGAAGTAGAGCAGAATATACGCTCAGGATCTATGTTTGTATGTTTATACAGCAATAATACAAGATTAAAAGGCATGCATACAAATGCACAAACAAAGGGATATTTATACAAGTGGGATAAATGTTTAAATACAGGCCAAAAAAAAAAATGCAGAGAGCATAGAAATTAAAACAGGCTAAAGGAAACAGCAGACGTAAAACAAATACATATGTTACAAAGAATGTGAGGAAAGGGCAGAAAAATAGCATAGAATAAGACAAATACAACCTGCAACTAATACCAAAGGTAGTCAAAGCATATGAAAGATTTATTAAAAAAAAAAAACTGCCATTAATAAATGTTTGAAATGTTAAAACAAAAAATAAAAAAAATAAATAAAAAACAAGGAACTAAGTTCATTTATACAGCATTAACAAGCGGTCAGTTGTTCAGAACATAAAACCTGCAAATGCCAAAAGAAAAGGGACACATGAAAGGAACAGTGCAAATGCCGTCAAATAAAGCAGAAAATCCCATTTAAAAAAAAAAAAAAAGGAATAATTATAAATATAGCTGCAAGCAGCGATACCCGGGGTTCAAGCATTTTGAGGCCTAAGGTGGTATGCTTTTAGGGTCTAGGCCAACCTGGATGTATTGTTGGTAGTGAAGCACATTGAAAATGAACAATAGGCTCACAGAAACACACGCAAATAGAAATGAAATGGTTAAACTATCATATTAATAATCATTAAGCCTGCTTACACAGAGAGACATATTCATACACGGACTCACATGCACACACATTTTGTTGCAGATTTAGATATTTGAAATAAATGATAGGTGACAATAGTTTTTGCAAGTCTTCTCTTTTTAAGAGTTTATATTTCTCTGTGATCATATGGCAAAATTGTAAAAACTGACATAACAGAATGGTAAACTTGAATTAAATTTGATTTTTATAATATCTCCATGAGAAAAGCTCACACAATACTGTTTTTAACCTTTATAACCATTATAGTGGTATATCACTATGTAAAGAACATATTATAAGATGACCGTTTTATAGTTGTCCAAATGCATATGATCATCTTTTTTTTCTTGATAATTATTGACCTAGAGAGTCTAGAGAATAGTACTGCACTAATTTTATTGATTTTCAGTTAAAATCTGAGGGGTAGTTCACAAAAACAAGTTTTTAAAATAATCTCAAGTACTTAAAGAACAATACTTGAAGATCTATTGTATGATATGAAGATATAGTGTACAAGTGAATATTATGAACATTTTATTGCAATTTGAGGTCATTTACTATGGAAAAATAGTGTTTTTGGAGGCCTCTTTTACTGTTATAGCACCACCCATAGTCCGATCTCTATGAAACTTTGTATAGTTGTTAAGAGTCATGTGATACATGAGTTCACCAAGTTTCGTAAAGTTTTGAGTTCTCCTTTAGGTTTTATAGGCTTTGGGGTATATTTGGCCAGGCCCCTTTATTAAATGACCCCGTTAAAAGTAACCAAAGAACAAAATTCAAATTTTTTTCGATAATTATTGATCTAGAGTGTCCAGAGAGTATTACTGCAGTGGTTTGATCGAGATGGAGTAAAAAACCTGGCACTAGTTCGCAAAAGTAGGTTTTTAACTCTCTGGGGTTGGCTGCCTCGCCGGCGAGACCAACTAATTTTTTTTAAGATCAGTGCAAAAGACACTAAAAATACTCTGTTGATTTTGGTCACACAAATAAGTATTATACATCAATCGAAACTGTTAAGTGTCTTCTTTTTTTTTGTGTACACTCACAATAACAACAACTTTGTCCTTTTGGAAAAATAAAAAAACAAACAGGGTGTGCTCTCTGTCTTCTCCGTCTCTGCGAACTGTTTTTAGAAACACGTCATTAAAATGAACTAACTCAGCAAATACTCAACACAGAGACATGAGAAATATATCTATAGAAAGCTTGAAGTTTCTACTTTGAAATGAAGCCAGACCTTACACATCCCCCCCTCTAAGGGTGGCTCCAGACGCCCTAACAAAACCAAAAACAGAAACCCAAAAGTCCAGGAGGTTGGTGGAATGGAGGCGGAACAGAAGTAGTGCAGGGGCGGGATGGAGGGCCAGGTCAGTGTGGAAGTGGAGAGACTGGGGACTGAGGTAGAGCCGGCAGGACAGAGCACCAAGGCAGAGCAGAAAATCAGAGTGAAACCAACAGAGCAGGGAGCCAGGGCGGAGCCAATGAAACAGGAGCCCCCCAGGGCGGAGCAGACTGGACTGGAGCCCACGGCAAAGCAGAAGACCACCAAACCGGAGCAGAAGACCACCAGGCCAGAGCAGACAAGGCAGAAGACTGCCACAGCAGAGCAGATGACCACCAGAGCGAGACAGCCGACCTCTGCAGCGGAGCAGACAGAGCACCATGACGGATCAGGAGCCCACCGCAGAGATTGGAGCCTAGGGAAAACTGAGACATAAGAGACAGACATGGCATCTACTGTCTCAAGGACCAAGGCAGGGAATACAAGAAGTTCATCAACAGTTTCCCTGGAGTCCACTGAACAAGCAGAGTGTTCACAAACAGGCTCACTGACTGAGACCTGACAGGTACACAGTTCATGATCAGGTCCATTGACTGAAACTGAAAAGACAGACAATTCAACATCAGGCTCATAGACTGAAACTAGACAGATTGACACTTCACATTCAGGCTCCTTAGAGGTTGGACAAACAGATAATTCAGCATCAGATTTGACTGTAGAATTTAAACCAACAGACAGTTCACAAATGGATGCATTGACTGGTACCAAGTTGGTAGACACTTAATTTCTAGCGATTATCGCCGATTTGATTGCACAGATACTATTTAAACTAAACTGAGCTAGACAATGACATCTCTGTCAATATATTGTTCCAGAGACCAATGAATCTTACCCCCTGGTAGTCTTGAGCGAATGGGCTCTTTTAAACCCACTTGAAAAATGTCTTTCAACATCCCATCATTGAAAGCCACCAAATGGCAGTCCACAAAAGTCCGAAAATTCCTCTATGGCCCTGTCGCCTTGACGAAGGCAGAGGAGGTTAACTGCTGGGTTCATGGCGGGTCGTGTATTCTGTAATGGAGTCCACTGGAGGCGAGCGTAGTGATGAACCTAAGTGCAGTTTATTGATAAACATGAAATCCAAACATAATCCAAGACAGATGAAGACTTGACATGAAACAGACTTGGCTTGAAACAGACAGTGTGGTGTGAACAGACTAGACTCACCAACAGCAGATAACAACATTAATACATGACAGGGAACAAAGGCGAAGACATGGCTACTTATAACAAACAATGAGGGTCACATGACACGAACAAACCAATAAGAGACAAGACACATGACTAAAGCAACCAATGAGAACATGACACAATGAGAGGGCATGACAAGGGAACCAATAGCATGAAGGGAAAGGGAAGCATGAAACAACCAGGAACCGTGACTAAACTTCAAAATAAAAGACATGAAAACAAGAACATGAAACAAAGCCAAAAACAGACCTTACATATATTCACAAACACTAGACCTTTATATCATATTATAGATCTCCTCATTCTGAACAACTTTGCCTCTGGGACTAATGCTGTCACTCAAATTGTTCATTAAATATTCTCAAATATATTAACCCTCTGGGGTCTGAGGTCATTTTGGGGCCCTTAAGATGTTTTGACATGCCCTAATATTTGTGCTTATTTCAGCTACATAAAACATACTATTGACCAACATGTAATTTTTTTGTATTCAGCACAAAATGTGCTACAATAATGTGACCAAGATGGATGTACATGTTTGCATTTTTTAGAAAAAAAAAATATTATGCGTGGTTAGGAAGTTTTGGGGGGGGGGGATGTAGCTGAAATAAGGCCATAAATCCCACACTAAATAGTTCTGAATAAGACTTGTGTAATCAGTATTGTAGGCTAGAATATTTACTTCCAAATTATGTGAAAATCATTCTGCTTACTCATTCACAGAAAACAATATATTGATTTAAAATGTTCAAGACATGTTTTGTGATCGAGAGTCTATATGCGAGGGAGTGGCAATGGCCATGAATATTAAGTGAGTCTCACCTGAGAGATCAAGGGCCCGCCCCTAATGGCCTCTAATGGCCCATCAGTGTGACTGACTTTGAGGCAGGTAAGAGAGAATGTGAGGAGATTGAAAAAAAAATGGTTTAAATTATTTGTATTTTATTTACAACACAGTATAATCAAAATTTTGTTACACATTATTGTGCACACTGATCTAACCACAGAGATGTGAACAGACTTTGAGTCATTCCTGCAACAGATTCTGTTCAACAAGTGAAACAAGAAAATCATACCTGATATTTACGCGTGTTATTTAAGTGTTTCTACTTCTTTCAATGGATTCAAGAAGAAGAAAAAAAACAATCAGTAGAAAAGGAGCTTGTTTTAACATAGAATATCAGCGTAGTTGAACATCTGATGTTGGTACAGCGCTCTCAGAGGAAAACAGTTTGAAGAGACATCAGGATACATCTGGTGCTGGTATCGGATTCAAAATACAAACAACCAAAAAAAACAAAAAAACATTTGTGAGCATGTTAATATCAGGAACATCTACATCTACATCTACATCTACATATATTTGTCACGGTTCATGGGTCTGTGTGTTCATCTTGCGTCTCTGTCTGGTGTGTGTGGGTGTCGTCACCTAATTACCGCAGCTGGTGCTTATCTGTTCGCATCAGCTGCAGCTCGTTGCGCTGCCTATATGTGGCCAGAGTTTTCTGTGTGTTTTGTCGGTTCGTTAACTTTGTCTTGTTTTTGCCAGCTCTCCGTGTTCCTGCCGTCACTGGATTATTCTGTTTCTCTGCTTGGAGTTTCTCGGCACGGAGTTTGGATACTCGTCACTCAGCTTGAGATTTCTTGTCTGTTCCTTGGCTGGTTAATAAAGTACTTTTGCACTCGCACTTGGATCCTGGACTCTTTGCCGTGACAGAACGAACCGACCATTATGGATCCAGCGAGTTCAGCGGAATTGATGGAGATTTTGACTAGCAGCAACACCCGCATGGAGCGCCAGGAGGAACAGATGATGGCCACGGGGCGTGCGGTCCAGGCTCTGGTTACTCAGGTGTCTGAGTTAACCACTCAGTTTCAGCGGTTTAAGGTGGAGACCGCTTCAGCTCAGCAACCACCTCCGCCCAACCCACCTGTTGCCGTGGATCAATCCGTTCGTCCCACTGAACCTCGCCTACCGCCTCCAGCCTTTTACTCAGGGGAACCCCAATTATGTCGCTCTTTTCTGGCCAAGTGCTCACTCTATATTTCCCTCCAACCTTCATCGTTTCCCACCGAGGAGTCTAAGGTGGCTTTTGTCATCACTTTGCTCTCAGGGCGGGCGGCTAGTTGGGGAACCACCGTGTGGGAGCAGAGGCTTCCTTGCTGCCGTTCGTTCCGATCATTTTCCGAGGAACTTAAGAAGGTGTTTGATCGCGCTGCTTCGGGCAGAGAAGCGGCGCGACTTCTCGCTGAACTACGTCAAGGAGAACGCTCCGTTACCGATTACTCTATTGAATTTCGCACGTTGGCTGCGGAGTGCGGTTGGAATACAGAAGCTCAATGGGACATGTTCTTGTATGGCTTGTCTGATGTCATTAAGGATGAAGTCTACGCTTTGGATTTACCTACCGGCGTGGATGGGCTCATTGACCTGGCCATTCGCGTGGATACTAGGTTGCGGCGACGGGGCCAGCAGACATTCCGGGGACTGCCGATCTTTCCTAAGGGTCACTCTTTCCCAGTTCCTGACGAGTCTGTGTTTTCTCCTCCAGATCCAGAACCCATGCAGATGGGCAGGTCTCGACTCTCACAGATGGAGAAGCAGAGACGAAGGGAGAGAGGACTCTGTTTGTACTGTGGAACTGCCGGTCACATTGCTCTGCACTGTCCAGTAAAAGCCAGTGCCCGCCAGTAGGTAAGAGGTTACTGACGGGTGGGATTACTCCTAACAAATCCTCTCTTTCAGCTACTCATCTTCCGGTAAAGTTGAAGATGCAGTCATTTACATATGATTGTGAGGCTTTAGTGGACTCGGGAGCGGAGGGTAATTTTTTAGACATTGGTCTCGCTCACAGACTCAAGATACCAGTGGTGGAGCTGTCTCAGCCCATCTCTGTGGTTGCGCTGAATGGTCAGTCGTTACCCGCCGTCACACACTCCACTGCCTCTTTAAGACTTATCACCTCTGGACACCACTCAGAGAAGATTGATTTTCTCCTGACCAATACTCCCGCTGTTCCTGTAGTTCTGGGACACCCTTGGCTCGTACTCCATAACCCCCAGATAAATTGGGGCAAGGATGCTGTTTTGGCTTGGAGTGAATATTGTCATGCATCCTGTTTGTTGTCTGCTTGTCCTTCTGTGTCTTGTTCTGTGTTTCAGGATGATCACGCTGACCTGTCTAACGTGCCATGTGAATACCTTGACCTGAAGGGAGTGTTCAGTAAGTCTCGGGCTGCTTCTCTACCTCCACATCGTCCCTATGACTGTGCAATAGCTTTATTACCAGGTACGTCTCCGCCTAAGGGCAAGTTATATTCACTTTCCACTCCGGAGAGGGAGGCTATGGAGAAATATATTTCTGATTCTCTAGCAGCCAAGATCATCCGCCCCTCTTCTTCTCCAGCTGGTGCGGGATTTTTTTTCGTGAAAAAGAAGGACGGCTCTCTTCGTCCCTGTATTGACTATCGGGGGTTGAATGACATCACGGTGAAGAATACTTATCCTTTACCGTTGATGTCATCGGCCTTCGAGCATCTGCAGGGAGCGTCACTTTTCACGAAATTGGATCTCCGCAACGCTTATCATTTGGTTCGCATAAGAGAGGGGGATGAATGGAAAACTGCCTTTAATACCCCCAGGGGGCACTTTGAATATCGTGTTCTTCCCTTCGGTCTTTCTAACACCCCCGCGGTTTTTCAGGCACTCGTCAACGATGTGCTGAGAGATATGGTAGATCAGTTCGTTTATGTTTACCTGGATGACATACTGATATTTTCCCGTTCTCTCCAGGAACATGTTCAGCATGTCAGGCGAGTGCTTCAGAGGCTGTTAGAGAATGGGCTTTTTGTCAAGGCGGAGAAATGCGTTTTTCATGCACAGTCTGTTCCTTTTTTGGGATACGTCGTCTCGGCCGAGGGGGTGCGCATGGATTCCGATAAGGTTCAAGCTGTGGTGAATTGGCCAACCCCAGATTCCCGCAAGGCCCTGCAGAGGTTTTTGGGCTTTGCCAATTTTTACCGGCGTTTTATTTGCAATTTCAGCCAGCTAGCCGCCCCTCTGACTGCCTTAACTTCCACCAAGACTGCCTTCAGGTGGTCCTGTGCAGCTGAAGCTGCGTTCTCCAAACTCAGAAGCTGCTTCGTTTCAGCTCCCATCCTTGTTGCCCCTGACCCGTCCCGGCAGTTTGTGGTGGAGGTTGACGCGTCGGAGGTGGGGGTTGGTGCGGTCCTATCCCAGCGTTCCCTCTCGGACGGCAAGGTGCATCCCTGCGTGTATTTTTCTCACCGTTTGTCCCCCGCCGAGTGTAATTATGACATTGGTAACAGAGAGTTGCTGGCAGTCAAGCTTGCCTTGGAAGAGTGGCGTCATTGGTTGGAGGGTTCGGGGGTTCCTTTTGTTGTTTGGACTGACCACAAGAATCTTGAATACATCAAGTCCGCTAAAAGGTTAAATTCTAGGCAGGCTCGGTGGGCTCTTTTTTTCGGTCGTTTTGATTTTTCTATTTCTTACTATCCTGGGTCTAAGAACATCAAACCGGACGCGTTATCCCGCATTTTTGACCATTCGGAGCGCCCGTTTTTGTCCGAACCCATTGTGCCGCAGAAAATTTTTATTTCTGCAGTCACATGGGAGATCGAGTCGAAGGTCCGCACAGCCTCTCAAGGGGTAACGCCCCCGCACGGATGCCCCCCCCGAGTCATTTGTTTGTGCCAGAGTGTTTACGGTCCGAAGTTATCCGATGGGGTCATTGTTCCAGGGTAGCCTGTCATCCTGGGATAAATCGTACCATGTTTCTTGTTAAACAACGGTTCTGGTGGCCAGATATGGCTCGCGACGTTCGCCTTTTTGTCTTGGCTTGCTCGGTCTGTGCTGTTTCTAAGTCTTCCAATCGACCTCCTGCTGGACTTCTTCAGCCGTTGTTAGTTCCTTCGAGACCCTGGTCCCACATCTCGCTAGATTTTGTTTCGGGTCTCCCACCCTCACAGGGAAACACGGTGGTTTTGACCGTGGTGGACCGGTTCTCGAAGGCAACTCATTTCATCTCTCTGCCTAAATTACCCTCTGCCAGAGAAACAGCGGTTGCTGTCATTGATCACGTTTTTCGCATACATGGCCTCCCGATGGATGTGGTCTCTGACAGGGGTCCTCAGTTTGTTTCCAAATTTTGGAGAGAGTTTTGTAAATTATTGGGGGCGACTGTTAGTCTTTCTTCTGGGTTCCATCCCCAGAGTAACGGTCAGACGGAGAGGGCCAACCAAGATTTAGAACGAATGTTGCGATGTTTGGCTTCTCAGAACCCCTCCTCTTGGAACCAGCAACTCTCATGGGTTGAGTACGCACATAACTCGTTACCAGTTTCAGCTACGGGCCTATCTCCGTTTGAGTGTAGTTTAGGGTACCAGCCACCTCTTTTTCCGAGTATGGAGTCCGAAGTCGCGGTTCCCTCTGCCCACGCTTTTGTCCAGAGATGCTGCCGCACCTGGAGCAGGGCCAGACAGACCCTCCTCCAGGTGGGGATGCGCACCAAGGTCCAGGCCGATCGCCACCGGTCAAAACCTCCCGTCTACGTCGTGGGTCAAAAGGTGTGGCTTTCATCTAAGAATATTCCTCTCCGATCCGTCAGTAATAAGCTCGCTCCCAAATTTATTGGCCCATTTACTATCACCAAGATTATTAGTCCGGTGGTAGTCCGCCTCAAACTTCCTCCAGCGTACAGGAGAATTCATCCGGTCTTTCATGTATCCAAATTAAAGCCCGTTTTTCATTCTACCATAAATCCGCCGGTCCCGGTTCCCCCACCGCCGCGTCTCGTAGATGGGGAACCAGCTTATTCGGTAAAACGTATTCTGGACTCGAGGCGGAGGGGACGAGGATTTCAGTACTTGGTGGACTGGGAAGGTTACGGTCCTGAGGAGAGAAGTTGGGTGCCTGCCAGGGACATACTGGATCACTCTCTCATCGATGAATTCAATCGCCAGGTAGGTTCTCCTGGGAGCGCCAGGAGGCGCTCCTAGGGGAAGGGGTACTGTCACGGTTCATGGGTCTGTGTGTTCATCTTGCGTCTCTGTCTGGTGTGTGTGGGTGTCGCCACCTAATTACCGCAGCTGATGCTTATCTGTTCGCATCAGCTGCAGCTCGTTGCGCTGCCTATATGTGGCCAGCGTTTTCTGTGTGTTTTGTCGGTTCGTTAACTTTGTCTTGTTTTTGCCAGCTCTCCGTGTTCCTGCCATCACTGGATTATTCTGTTTCTCTGCTTGGAGTTTCTCGGCACGGAGTTTGGATACTAGTCACTCAGCTTGAGATTTCTTGTCTGTTCCTTGGCTGGTTAATAAAGTACTTTTGCACTCGCACTTGGATCCTGGACTCTTTGCAGTGACAATATTAGGGCTGTCAATCGATTAAAAAAATTAATCGCGATTAATCGCAATTAATCACTTTTTTTTTTGTTCTAAATTTACCTTAAATTAATACTTTATGTTTGTAATACTCTAATAACCATGGGCATGGATAAATATGGATGCCTTATGCAAATGTATGTTTATTATTGAAACCATAGTCAACAGTGGATGAAGAGGAGAGATGTTTCAAAGGTCATAGATATTTTTCAAAGAACTTGTTCATGTCTATTAGACACATGAAGAAAGAACAAAGAAATACCAGGTTCCCATTACTTCTCTTTCTTTGCACTGAGCAATTTATTAACACAAACATGTTTAGATTTTTGCATGACAGGGCAGCTCTTCTGAAAATGCTAAATGTACATTTATTATTTATTATTACATTAGTTTGTCTCTCTCTCTGCCCATTTTGATGCAGCCAAATTCTCAATAAAACTGTTTTTATTGGTATATTTTACTGTTTCCGTTGTCAAACAACGGAATGAATATGAAATAGTGACTGAAACGCGACCCATTAAGACAGCTCCCCCTTCCAAGATCTTAATCTGCACAAAAATCCTGATAATCGAGCCGTCGTCTAATGAAATCAAATACACATAAGACAAAGACAATATCTGTGCTGTGATTTTGGCTATACTTGTATGTAAAATTAGAGAAGCAACATAATATCTGTGGTTAACTGAATTAAAGCGCTGCTCCTCTCTGCCGCGCGAGACACAGAGAGAGAAAGATGCGCGCAAGTGCTGGGAGAGCAGTACCGGCGATTCTCAGAAAATAAATAAGGTTTGAGCGCTTTTTTGAAGGGAAAAAATTCGCTAAAGGGGCCTGCAATGTTGCTAAGTTGGCAACACTGTGTATCTCCATTTCTCCAACTAGGGGTTGGGCCATGGGTCAAACAGAAAATACGCGCTGCGTTAATCGCGCGTTAAAAAATTAGTGCCGTTAATATGATTTTGCGTTAAAGCGTTAATTTTGACAGCACTAATATATATATATATATATATAGTAGCCATATACTCACACATGCTTTGTACTATCATAAAAAAAGAGAAAGAAATCTTATATATGAGAAACTAATTATTATTGTTTAGCACGTTATTAAAATCTATTTCTGAGCAGAGTAGGCTATTATAATAATAATAATAATAATAATAATAATAATAAACATGTACTAAACATACTTGGACTCATATTACTTTTATTGTTTTATATAGAGCATGAAAACATCACGCCGTAAGAAATTTAAATACAGTGAATTGCCTATCATATTCAAAATGTTTTACACTATTTAAAACATTGTAGTCAGGAATTATAGTTTGGGAAAAACCCAACTATGATTTTGTAGTCATATAGTCTAGTATGTATGATTTTGTAGTAGCCTATGACATGATTCTGTAGCCACAGACTCAATCATGCTTTGTAGAAAAAAAGGATGTACTTTGTACTATAAAAAGTGATATTTTAAAATAAGAATCCAGTTCCTTCAGAACATGCCAGCATTGAATCTTAACGTAAAAGGAGAAAAAAAAAATAAATAAATACACTGGTGAAACTGAAACACAGTTATGGAAATAGGCATTCACAAAACATGCTGAATACTCTCTTCTGAGAGTTTCCCTTAATGCAGCTCTTAAAATCCGGGTCACACACTCAAACTGCACATGCCGACAAAAACTCACCTGCTTGTAGCTTTCTAGCATCCCTTAGACTTTGATTAGCTGGTTCAGGTGTGTTTTATTAGGGTTGGAGCTGAATGCTGCAGGACTGAGCCACCCCTGGGTTACATGTTTCAGTACCATTAAAATCACAATTAAACAAGCATAGTAAATAATTAAAAGAATAAAAAAGTACAAGCAAATAACAACAACAAACAAAATATTCTCACTCACAATGATTTAAATCTCCAGCAAGTTACTTACTCTCCAATCTCCAATTTGCACTGACAATCCTGAGAAACTTCAACTTGTGGGCATTTATACTCATGGGCACAACCATTGACAGGGAAGCAAGTGACCAGGAATTACATTAGTCAAAAAAACACATTTTAAGATTATAAACTTTTTGTACATGCATCCACAAATTATTATTTAATAGACATTTATGCATTTTTCCAGTAATTAATTTTTAATGAGTCGTTTTAGACCAGTCTGAATCAGCCTTCTCTTTTAGATAGAATAAATCCTTTTGTGGGAAACTTTGAACTTTGTAACTCTGCAGATCTTATACATACACAAACAGCTACATAACACAATAAAGAAAAGGAAAACAAGGAATCGCATCAGGACCACTTTAAATTTGCTTATGAAGTGGTCTCCACATTTACAAAGACCAAGCACAAATGAAGCTAGAAGAGCTTGGAGTACTTTAGTATTTACCTGAATAAGCCTCACACCATCAAGGTACAGGAGAACAGTCCATCCAACTCCATGATTCCAGCTGACCTGACGACAATGCGGTACATGTGATGTTAACATCTTAATTGCATGAAATTCAAAATGAATCATTTCAACAGAAGTTTATTATATTTCCAGGTATTAGACAAAAAAAAAAAAAAAAACATACTAGTTTAGAATGTGGTCTGGGAGAAAGTGAAGTATTACTGTATTCCTGACAAAGATCCAAGTGCACAAGTGATCACTAATACAGTTACAACACCTTCATAAAACAAAGGGACTTTAACAAAAGACAATATGAAGAGCCTTTGAAAACACTAACAAGCTGCTCAAATGTCTGAGACCAGTATGTTTCAAAGTTTTATCCAAAGCACCATGGCCAACCACCCCTATAGCTGTACTTAGTTTGGGGCGCCCAGTCTATCTGATCTGAGCTCAAGACGCAGTGGATCAGCATCTGCAGGTCACGGACTCCCTGTTCTGCTCCTCAACCTTTGATCAACCACAACTCCACATACACTGAAAAAACGGTGCATGTTGGTCTCTTTGCTAGCATTTCACCATAAAGCCGTTGACCCAATGTTAATACTGCAGAGGTCAAAGGTTAGTCTTCTCATGTAGGAAGCTGTTGATTCTCCCGTTTATCCTTTAATTCATGTACTAGGGACCCATATAAATGTCAAATGAGTATAGAAGAGCTTGGACATTCAAGTCGTGATTGATAACAGGCTTCCATCAACATAGGGGAACTACAGCACCTCCCGACCTACCTGTAGAACGATACAAACATAACATCCAGTTAGTAATTGAATGAAATTCACCAAGTTGAGGAACAGAAGAGTATATTTTGAAGTATTACTGAACTTGTGCAAAAAGTTGAAGCTGAACAGCAGAGGTTGTATTACCATATTCTCTTCTGAAAACCAGATTTAAACCAAGTTCAACATGACAGCCAAGACCACAAAAAACGACATCTTAAGTCATAAGATGCAGATTATGGCATTAAGAATGGAGAAGAGCATAAAATTAAACACACATACATGCCTTGTCAATCCTTGTGCAGGTAGGCCTCCATGTCACTACTAATAAAGGTTAAATGCATCAAACAGGACAGTTTAGCACCATTAAAAAAGTCATAACATAAATACAACATTTAAACAGCATTAAGACTTTAATGTCAGTATAAATATAGATGAACAAAGAAAACTTAAAAAAAAATGGTTTCACTTTATTTTGATGGTCCCTTTAACACATTCTATTGACTATAAGTAATGTTGCACCTACATTTCTACTGACTCTCATTAGATTGTTAGTAGTGTATTAATTGACTGGTAGGGTTAGGGTTTGATTAAGTTGACATGTTCTTGTAAAGTTACTTATAGTCAGTAGAATATCTGTTGGGAGACCAACACAATAAGTAGTTAGTAGATATGAAGCAGACAGTCAACTAATACTCTTATGAGTGTTTGTTGACATGGTTGCAACATTACTTGGTGTCAACAGAATGTTCAAAAGGGACCATCAAAATAAAGTGTTACCAAAATTTTTATGGGAAAATAGGTGTAAAACACAAGCAGCACTGTGGCCATGTTGTAACACTTTTCCTTTAAATCTTTGCTGGGGTGCCAGACAGGTATAAATACTCTGTCAAAATAGTTAAATTGCCGATGCAATCAACTTTGTCATGAAAAACAACAAATATGGCCGTTCGTTCTTCCAAACAACTCTTTTTAAGCCCGCCGCCATCTCTTTTCAACTTTCTAAACGGTTACGTCATCACATCTGGTATTCTCACCGGACTAATATAACCGCCATCTTAGTTGGGGCAAATGTTAATCTATATATAGAAAATATGTATTCAATATATACAATTCATTGGAGTGCCTTGTCACAATGTGAAGAGCATTTGTAAAAATATGGGTGCAAAAAAATAAAAAAATATAAAAGTCAAAATTAAAGTGTTGTTCACCCATGATTAACCTTTCTTAATGTGCTTTAGTGCACACATTGTTAAATGGATCTCTGCTGCATAACTTGCTATCAGTAGGTTTGGGACGCTCCTATATACCGGAGCTGAAGCAGCAGTGGATGCACACTGCAGGTTTGGTTCCTCAGAGCAATATATCTAGCTTTGGATGAACAGAGACCGCATTGAAGAACACCAGCATTAACCACAAAGCTGTTGATCCAGTAAACAGCACGTTAGTCTTCAATTCAAGGAGAACTATTCTTTAGGAAAATCAGCAGCTACACAAAATGAGAACTTTGTCATTACATCAGAACCTAAAAAGAACAAAATGATCAATTATTTAATTGTTACTTGCGTGTCTAAAAGAAAAAACTTAATATTGCTGTAGTTATGTATACATAAGGTGAAGCTATGAACTGAGGTTACTGAAGTAAAGTTTAAGGTCAAATGTGTGGAAGAGCTTGGAATTCAGTTCTATAAGATTTATCAAGGTGTGCACTGAAGTCACAAGTGACTATGAGTGGACTTCCATCCTCAAGGAAAGAGTTTGTTCATTTGTGTTTAATGCCACGCCAGCTTCTATGGCTATTTTAATGGCAAGAATGGGTTTTTACAGTTTATTTTGCAATAAAAATCTCTTCCAAAGAGTTAACTGAATAATAAAAAAAAAAGAGAAAGAGAAATGCAGCACATTTGGTTCTCCAAGACGCTGCCCTACTTAACTGAAGGACAAAACATTCAGTAAGACCTAGCAATAGCATGAAACTCAAAGTAGTTTTTGCATAAAAGCACAAGTTTACTGATGTGTGCAAAAAGATGTTGGTAGAAAGAACAGCTGCTGTGTCCTCTTGTTGAATCCAGGTCTGAGTCAAGATAAAGATGAATATGGCTACAGCTGGAATCAAGTCAGGTTTGGATCTCCGGGAATGCAATGCAGCTCTAAAACAAAGCAGGTGAGGTACAGAAGGACATTAAGAGAAGAGAAGGGAACGGGAACAAAAAAAAAATGTATCCTTGACTGTCACCAATAATCTAACAAATTCACCGTAGCCATAAAACTTAAATCTATTGGTGACAAAAGTAAAATCACATTAAGCAGCTGTTATCAGTACATCCATGAATTCAGAGACTTAAACCTTGAAGCTGTTGAAAACTGACAGTGACACTAAACATTTCTACACAGAATGAAGCTACATCATAGACTGCATCAACCATGACATGCACATCTGACAAATTAGTTTTCAGTTTTATTAATTTTATTTTAAAATATGTACACCATTTGGACAAATATTGGATAAAGGATTTAACCTCTTTATTCTATGTTCAGTTTCAATGAATCAGAAGTCAAATTGTTAGTTGATGAACGATGCTCTCAAAAGACTCGTGCAAAATATCAAACAGTTATAATATTCAAAACACAAATCAGTTTTCTAAGCACTCAGCATTTCAGGCCATAAAAAGCTTAATTCAAAAATTTTAAAAAATTAATTAAATGCAAAATGCCAAGTGACTACAATGTTTAGTTTTAACATGAAACAAACGCTCATTAACCCATTAGTAATATGAGTAGGCATTATACGGAAAACAGTTCAAATTCAACTCATGATTTTAGAACAACTGGAATAAACCACATACAAGCTTTGTGTGTGATGTTTGAATGTTACTCACCCATTTTCAGTGAAAATAAAGCCTCTAAAAGAATGATTAATTGCCAATCCTCAGAATCACAGATTGTTTGTGCATAAAATAAGTCTCAAAAGCACTCAAAACATGACAGTGTCGAGTCTCAAGGTACACTCTCAGAAATAAATGTACAAAAGCGGTCACAGGGGTGACACCTTTTCAAAAGGTACACTTTTGTACATTAAGTACTAATATGTACCTTTAAGGTACCAAAATGGACCCTTTAGATACAAGTATGTACCTTTTGAAAAGATACCAGTGACAGCTTTTGTTCCTTTTGAGTGTGAGAGGGAAGCCAAAAAGAAAAAATTAAACACTACTGATACTACACACAACGCTTAATCTCTAAAAATTTACTATTTACTAAATACACAGGCAGAGTAAGTAATTACACAAAGAATAAAGTACAAGGGAAAAGCAAATAGCATTAAAACAGATTTCTCACTCGATACCTTTCCAGTCTTTAGAGGATTCTTCACTCTCCAACTTCCAAATCAAACTGACAATCACTTGCTTCTTCTTCTTCTTCTTTAGGGTTTAATGGCAGCTTGCATCCTTTAGCGTTGCACTACTGCCATCTTCTGGATTCACTTTCCTGTAATGTCCATTACATCATATTCGTCTCATAAGTCCTGTTATTGTTAAAAAATTGAAAAAACTTCCTCTGTTTTGTTCATTCTCCCCACTCTCCAGAATTTCCTTCATTCCTGTCCCTGTTATTCCAGCTTTTCCTAATTCTTCCATCATTTTTCCCCTCTGTTCTTCATATTGTCTGCAACTCATCAGCACATGCTCTATAGTTTCTGCAACCTGACAGTATCCACATAAACCAGTTGGATGTTTCCTTATAATGTGTAATGTGCCATTCAAATTACTGTGCCCTATCCTTAATCTGGTCATAACTATTTCTTCTTTTCTATTTCCTCCCCTATTTTTCACAACCCCAACTTTATTTTGAATAGAATACAAATGTCTCCCTTTAACTTCCCTGTCCCACTGATGTTGCCATTCCCTAATGGTTTTGCTCCATATTATACTCTTTCCTTCAGATTTTGATAACTTAATATTTACTTCAATGTTCTCTTTTTTAACAGCTTGTTTGGCTAATTTGTCCACTCTCTCATTACCCACAATGCCGATATGAGCAGGAACCCAAATCAGTTGAATCTCATAACCTTTTTCCCTTATTCTTGTGTATATTGTCAATATTGTATACAGTAACTCCTGATGACTATTTGACATGCCTGTCATGAGACTGTATAATGCTGACACTGAATCACTTCCAATTAGACCTTTATTTATTTTGTTTTCCTCAATCCATTCTAGTGCCATCCTAACAGCATATAATTCAACTGTATACACACTCAGATTATTTGCAGTTCGTCTGCTTACCTCACCTCTTTGATTAAAAATATAAACTGCAGATCCAGTCTTCCCTGTTTCCGGATCCTTTGATCCATCTGTATAAATCTGTACACTATCTTTATATTTATAATCTATATATCTATAAAATTCAGCTGCCAAATCTGTACCATTGCTTGCTATTTTAACTTGCAGTAACTTAAAATCAACTTCCATAGTTTCTAGCTTCCATATCGGGACATCAGGCCATATTACAGTTGGGCCTATCTCCTTTTCATACACTCCCAAATCTCTAGCTGCCGCATCTCCTACCCACCCAAAACTTAACTTCCGTGCTCTCTCCCTTTCCCAGTTAGCTTGTAATATTCTTTTGATTGGATGGCTATCTCCATGTCCTTTTATATTTATCCAATAATTTACAAGCAATTGCTTACGTCGAATGTTCAGTGGCATTTCTCCCGCTTCCACTTGGAGAGCACACACTGGCGATGTTTTTACTGCTCCCAAACATAATCTCAGCGCTTTAGCCTGTATTACATCAAGCCTCACTAGTACAGATTTGGCAGCTGATCCATATGCCACACTTCCATAATCCATCCTTGATCTTATTAAGCTTATATATATATACTTCAGTGACTTATAATCTGCTCCCCATTCTAGTCCTGTTAAACATCTCATTATATTTATAACTTTTTTACACTTATCCTCCACATTCCTGACATGCTCTACCCATGTTAACCTTGTGTCAAATTGTACTCCTAAAAAGCGGTATGTTTTAACTTCCTCCAAATGACTTCCATATAGTTTTAGACAAATATTTTCCTTAATTTTCTTTCTTGTAAAAAACATCACTTTAGTTTTCTCTATAGAAAATTTAAAACCCCACTTTATTCCCCACTTCTCAACCTGCTGTATCCCTTCTTGTACTTTTTTAACAACATGTTCTATATTTCTTTCCATATTGCCCCATCATCCGCAAACAGTGATCTTCCTATACCTACTGGCATATTTCCATATATGTCATTTATCATTATAATCACTTGCTAATTCAGCTACTGTGCATTTATATTCATGGACACAACCATTTACAGTGATGCAAACAGCCAAGAATCACATTCACTAAATAAACAAACCTCAATATTATAAGCTTTTTGTACAAGCCCTCATAAAAAAACATCATAACAACATATTTCACCATTGTAAAGGCATTATATTCCAAAACAAACAATCCCCTCCATCTTCTGCATTTGGTTTCTCCCAACTCCCATGATGCACCACAGCAGTATATAAAACTTCATTTCAGAAAGTGAAGTGACATGTGGCCAAGTATGGTGACCCATACTCGGAATTTGTGCTCTGCGTTTAATCCAGCCAAAGTGCACACACACCTGGAGCAGCGGGCAGCCATTTATGCTGCGGCACCTGGGGAGTTCAGTGCCTTGCTCAAGGGCACCACAGTCATGGTATTGAAGGTGGAGAGAGCACTGTACATTCACTCCCCCCACCTACAACTCCTGCCAGACCTGAGACTCAAACTCACAACATTTGGATTACAAGTCTGACTCTCTAACCATTAGGCCACAACTTCCCCACAGAAGATGGTCTGGTCTGAGAGTGGGTCACACAGGACTGAATAGCACCTTGTTTTTATTGTGGAAAAGGAATAATGAGAACTATGATAACTGTGGGGTTAAAGAAAATGTTGAGCATGTCATATTTGACTGTATTCTATACACGGTGGAAAGACGGGTGTTGCAAAATAGTGTTCAGGAGTTAGGGCGTGAGTGGAACCTGATGGGGATATTGGGGTCAGGAGGAGAGGGAGAGGGAGAGGGGATAAGGATCACCATCATTATTTATCATCACATACTATCACAGCATTATTTAAATATCTTAATGACACAGGGTTAATGGGAAGAATACGAGCACAGTTAAAATGACATTGTTACACACTCTTGTACAGTAGGTGGCGGTATGCAACTAAAAGTTGTTTGCAATCGCCATTAACCAAGAGAAGAATAAGGTCTGGTTTGCTTTGTATAAAGTATAGGGAAGAGAGGATTAGATTAAAGCAAAAAATAAGCCAGACAGGAAGAAAATGGAACCTTGAGGGTGTTTTGGGAACAACAGGAGAAGGATTAAAAGATGCACAGGATGCTGTTGTGGAATGTCTGAAGGATACAGGGGTATATTATACGATTTAGATAGTAGTGGGGTATTTAAAAAAAAATTAAGTAGATTCATCGAGATATAATCCATGCTGCATACTCTGGTACAGTAGGTGGCGGTATGCACCTGATAAGTCATGATTGCAATCCACCATAAAACTAATAATAAGAAGATGGTCTGGTTTTGCCAACCGCTGTAAAACAATAATAAGAAGAAAACGTTGTGGTTTTTCAACTGGTTTCAGGAAGCTGTAAAATTGTTTCTCAAATGTACTCATTTCGATTTAATTTACAATGTAAAACATGCTATAGCTGTGCAATTGTGACTGAAAGAAAATTTCACAACTTTAATTAGTTGATAAATGGGTTAGGGTTAGGATCATTACAATTGTACAGACAATGTGGTATTCTGTTTAAAATGCCGAAATTCATCCGATTTTCATCTGCCATTCTGGCAATTGTTCATACATTCAGGAAACCTTAACCTTTGTCAATGATTTTGCCTATAGTATTAGCTGTTATCTCCAGCAGATGGCGGTAATGCACTCTATATAGCAAAGGTGTCAAACACAGTTCCTGGAGGGCTGCAGCGTTTAGATCAGCAGTTCTCAATTCAACCTCCCCCCCCCCCGCTCTGCATATATTGCTTGTCTCTCTTAGTTAACACACCTGATTCAGATAACCAGCTTGTTCACATATTTGCACTACACCACCACATGCAGCGTCTTCACACACAGACGAAACTTACTAGAGTGTGACATAAATGCATCTGTAAATAAATACAATTAAAATTCACATCTCGTACACTTTAATGACCTTTAAATGAAACATATACGCTTGCTTCGAACTGGAATCATGGTGGAATAACCTGTGATTTAAAAAAATAGCACTATATTGATGTGTGTATGCCCAGTAGCCTCAGCTGTCTCTCTTAGCCTTAAGCCAGAGTTTAGTTCCAATACACAAACCATGTAGTTTTCAAATAAGCCTGAAGGATGTGATTAGCTGGATCAGGTGTGTTTAATTATGGTTGAATCTAAACTCTACAGGGCTGTGGCCCTTCAGGAACTGAGTTTGACAGCCCTGACAGCTGCATATAGTATGGGATCAGCCATTGTGTAACTTTAAGCTCTGTGTAAGAAAATTAAAACACACTATTGTACCAGGAAAAGAAAAACATTAATTAAACACTTCTGTAATATTAAACTACTATTATACATGAGGTATTGTTTTTTGTTTACATGTTTTTGTTTGTTTTTTTGTTTGTTTGTTTGTTTGCGTTCTGTGTCCATCTGAAACCCAGCTAAAAATATATATATATTCTATGAAGGTTTTCCTAACATTCCCATATAAAAATATAAAAATATAAGTTTTAAATGTTATTTTAAAAAACATTTTTGGTTAGGTGGGAACATTCCATTTCATAATTTTCCAAGCATTATGAAAATTATGACTGAATATTTTGTAAACGTTCTGAAACAAATAGAAAGATTTCTTTAAAAATAGATGAATGTCAATTTAAAACTGATGTTCTTTTACTTCATTAGTTTGTTTCAGTGTATTTAAGCTCTGTATTGATTTGAGTTCTTTGTCAGGTGTCATCATGTTTAGCTTTGGGTCAGCCAGCAAATCAGATTTAAGAAGACTTCAATGGACTGTTAGGACAGCAGAAAAGATCATTGGTGTGCACCTGCCCAGCCTTCAGGACTTGTACAACTCCAGAGTGAAGAAACAGGCAGGTAACATCATCACAGACCCCTCTCACCCCGGACACAACTTGTTTGCACTTCTCCCTTCAGGCAGACGCTACAGATCTCTGTGCACTAGAACATCTAGGCATAAAAACAGTTTTTTCCCCCATGCCATCTCCAGCTTAAATAGCTAACACATGGATCATTACCTGTGTTCTGTAATTCATTTTGAAATTCATTCTCCATCTTTAATTATTGCCTCTTTCTCCAGTATTATGTAATTACATATACATATCTGTTTATTTATACAGCTGTATACAGAGTAAATAATGCACAAATCTGTATGTAAATCTACTGTTCCAGATTCATACTTATTATTATTATGATTATTATTATCTATTGTTAAGTCTTACTATTTAAATGTTTTTTTCTGTTCTCATGTCAGATGTGTATGTATGTATGTATGTATGTATGTATGTACTAGAGGTCTGCGCGGGACTGGTTTTTAAGTCCCGCTCCCGCGAGGTTATATCCCGCACCCGCCCGCTCCCGCGATATATTTACTCTTTGTTCACCCGCTGTCCGCTATGAATAATTTTCTTCCTGACCCGACCGTTCCCGCTAAATTTAGATCTCGTTTCCAGAATCACACATTTAAATTTCCTCTACTGAAGAAAGACAGATAGGCTAACAAATAAAAGTCTGCACAAAATTGTATATTTTATTCGTCGTCAAGAGTCTTTTATTGACACGAAATTCGTTTAACATTTTGCTGCCAACACAGTAGGAAAAAAAAGTGTCACAGAGAAAATAAAAATGTACGAAAATTGTATTCCTTATTTTTATTCGTCTTGTCAGGATACAATTCGTTTAACATTTACAACACAATAGGAACGTGTAGCAGAGAGAAAAAAAAATGTAGGTTGTACAAAAATGGCCTATTATAATTTTATTCGTCTTGTCAAAATACTAAATTCCTTTAACATCTTGCTGTAAACACAGTAGCTAGTCTAGGAAAAGTGTCGCGGAAGAGAAATAAATAAGTAAATAAATTCGACATCTGTCATTTAAAATGATAGGCTAAGCAAAATATAAACAAAACCGAGTTGAGCGCTCTTCAAGGACAGCGCATCCACACTTTGATCCATCTTTATTCTGCTCTGTCACTCATCACAACCTGCCTGTTCTGTCTGCGGGCTGTATATTCACTGGTAGGCTAGCCTGCTCTGAGCATCGTTATGCACATGCTGCGCACAGACCTCGCAAATAAAACGAAGCACTGGTTCATGCATGCAGCGCGTGCATAACAGTCGTGTGCAGGCTGTACCGGTGCTTGAATAAAGCGCAGATATGTTGTTCTGAAAAGACGTCGGGAACAGGATATTGTTAGACCGCCCGCTCCCGTTCAAATTGCACCAGAAATACCGACCGCAACCGCGTTTTATTCGGGAAATTAATCCCGCGTCGCAAGAAATCTGGTCGGGTCCCGCGGTTCCCGCGGGACAGCCGCGGGAATGCAGACCTCTAGTATGTACCAGGAGCACCTTAAAAAAACCACAACAAATTCCTCGTGTTTTTGCGCACACCTGGCGAATAAAGCTAATTCTGATTCTGATTCTGATAAAACAGCTGCAGTAAAATAATTTAAACAGAGACTGCAATGACTAGATGTACATAAATATATACGTCTGGCTGTGAATAAATGACATTTCGCTCGTGAACCAGAGCTGCCTCTCGTAGGCAAAAGCTCTGATCCAGCATTCTGTTCTTCTATTTCCTGCAAGTTTAATGACTTCTTTTTCTCAAGTCAGTAGGTCACCAACTGTCAGCAATAATATCCGACCACCATTCCTGATCAATAATATCTTCAGTCGTATCATCTGCTTTGTTGAATTCCTGTTTGTTACCATGAACCACAACAGAAAGAGATTTATCTTGTGATGTAGCTTCGTATGCATTGACAAAAGCAAATTTTCCATGAAAGGAACAATAAAGTACCATCATCATCATCATCATTACTATCACAAGAAGACATGTTGTTACACTTAGTGATGGGAGAAAGGAACCTTTTCGAAGCTTCAAATCAATTTAATCAGTTGCTTCACAAAATGATTCACTGTTTCAAAGCTCTCAAATCACCACACTCTAGTGATGCCCGATGATCAAAAGTGTGTAAATGCAACAAAAACTCAGGCTAAAACATGCATAAAAACAGCTTTTAAAAGCCCATTGCAAATGTTTTATTGAAAGAATAAACATTAAATGCAATTAAAAAATACCATTAAATATGAAGTGTCTGTATAATATCTGTTTTTTAAAATATTTCATATTAATTTGCAGGGCTTGTTTTGTTGTTCCATGGAGAGCTTGTAAATAGAGACCAGTAAGAGACTATTAACTACTTCTCATCCTTTTAATTACACAAATGTCTCATAAAAAATGTCTACATTTTGATGAAACTAATCTGAGATCAGTTAAAAACCATAGACGCTGGTACATTGGTTCGCCTCTAGGAGGCGAGCACAATGAACTCAAATGATTCACAGGTTACAGATATCGCCCCAATGGCAAACCATTGAAATTTTAAAACATTTAGAAAGAGTTATGATGTAATGAAACCTCATTTACTGAAATCATGTGACATTGGCAGTTTGATAAACGCTCCGACCCACTGTTTTGAAACAATTGATTCACAAAAGTTTCAAAGCTTCACGAAGTAGTGCTTCAAAAGCACCCTTCCCTAGTTACACTCAAACGCGCACCAGTGTATTAGCACTGTGTGAGTTCAAAAGAAAAGTTACAAGGTACTGAATATTTCACTGCATTTTGCAACACTACAACTAAACTAAAGTGGCAATTAAAGGCAGGGTAGGTGATATGGTTCAAAAACATTTTTTGTTTTGGTGGTTGAAAGTCTCTTCACATCCTAATAGCAAACACTATGTTAAGTGGTATAAATGTATTTATATGTATTCATATCATTTGTGGAAGGGGTAGGACCTTATAATGTTCGTCCAATCAAAATGTTCTATCCAAACATTACAATAGGCTGTCCTGTTTGCGCAGACATGATACGTCATCAGCACGTTCCAGCGAGAATGAAGGGCGCTATTATTGTAATATTATGTGCTTTGTACTGTAATGTTTCTCACCCGTGAATGAGGTAAACTGACAGCGTTGCATTCAGTCCTCCACCAACGGTGTCTCTCATCGTGTTGCAGGTTAGTCTCTGCTCTGCTTGTGCACTTTCATGTGTTTTGGTGGAGGCATAGCTTTGCGAAATGATTATGCAGGGAGGGTGGGGATCTTGCTTTCAAAACTAGCTTGCTATCGTTAGCCTTTCCAAAAATCACCTACCCTACCTTTAAGTTTAATCTGAATTTATGCTAATCAACAAGTAACATGCTGCTGTTTAAAACATACAGAATGGAAAAGTGTATGTTATCCTTTAAAATGAGCCATAAAGTTATCCTTTTTTATTTACTCCAGATAGATACAATCCAACAACTCAAGTCAAGTCACCTTTACTTATATAGCACTTTTAACAATACAGATTGTGTCAAAGCAACTTTCCAATAGCAAAATAGGAAAATAGTGTCAATAATGTAAAATGACAAGATTAAACACTCAATTTTCAGTTAAAGGCATTTCATTATTGAATTCAGTGATGTCATCGTCCAGCTCAGTTCAGTTTAATTAGCATCTGTGCAATCAAGTCGACGATATCGTTGGAAATTAAGTGTCCCCAAATAAGACGCTTGGGAGAAACCAGGCTCAGTCAGGGAGCCAGTTCCCTATCTGTCGGTCACTAGTCTTCCCGGAAGTGCATGAGGAGCTGACGAAGTCGTGGATGACCCCTTTTTACGTCCAGAAGCGGCTCGTCTGCCTCCCCCATTCTCGCTACCCTCGATGGCAGGGTGGCTAGGGGGTACATTGACATTTCCCAGGTGGAGAGTGCGGTTGCGGTGCACTTCTGCCCGCAAAATGCTGCCACTTGGTGGAATCGTCTCGTCTCCCGTCCAAAGCCTGTAGGCTGATGGCCGCCCGTGGCCAAAGCTTACAGTGCTGCGGGCCAAGCTGCCTCTGCCCTACATGCCATGGCTATCCTGTGAGTACACCAGCCAAGGCATTCAAATGCACGAGGGTAGTACCAACCTGAGGTTGATGCAGGAATTGCATTCGGCGACTGACCTCGCCCTACGGGTGACGGAAGTCACAGCGTGGTCCCTCGGGAAGGCGATGTCCACGCTTGTGGTCCAAGAGCACCATCTTTGGCTCAGCCTGCTGAGAGGAGTGATGTCGACAAAGTGCACTTTCTCGACGCTCTCGTCTCCCAGGCAGGACTGTTCGGCGACACTGTTGAGGACTGTGCCCAGCAGTTCTCGGCAGTACAGAAGCATACCGAGGCCAATTGGGTAAAAAGGCAAGCCCCAGTCTGCTTGTCACCGTGGGCGCCCTCCTGCATCCTCCAGAGCTGCTCCGCCCCGTGCTGAATCATAACATAGGCCGGCACGTTGAGCCTCTCGCAGGAGCATGGTGCCCCCCGTGTCTCAGTTGGCCCCTAATCGTCCAAATAGGCGACAAAGTGGCAATCTGGAGATGTGGGAAGCTTCTTTTTCTCAGGAGATGGCGGGAAATGCGCCGCTCCTTCCCCCGGAGGAGGGCCGGGTGGAAAATCTCCTGTTTCTGTTCCAAATTGTCAAAATATGTGGTACCCACATTGTCAAAAAAAAAGAGCAATTTCCTTTTCCTTCGGATTTTCAGGTCCACGGGCCGACAGTGTGCGACGCGTTGCCTCCTCACTCTCGCCCACGACCCATCTTGCCACCAGGCCAAGAGAGTGCAGTTCGGGAACGCAGTACCTCCCCAGGCACCTCTAGCCAGTCCCCCCTGGGACCCAGGGAGTTCTGTGAGGTTGCCTCAGAATGCACAGCCTTCTGTACCATCCAGCTCTACTCCCCTTCGCTGCACCACCGCGGTTATGTCGACCATTGGAGCCACTTGCATGGCGTCTGGAGGCGTAGGTCGCGCTGCCCAGCCCGTCTAATTGGCTCACGTGCACGATTTGACTCGGCTACGCGATTCAGTTCGCCAGGTGTCCTCCCAAGTTCAGCGGCATTCTCGAGACTTCGGTGGCAGCTGGGAAGGCAATCGAGCCGGTCTCCCCAGCCGAGATGAGGCAAGGGTTTTACAGCCCTTACTTCATCGTACCCAAGAAAGGCCTGCACAGGCTCCCGTTCAAGATGCTGATGCACAGGTGCATAATCAAATGCATCCAGCCCCAGGATTGGTTTGCAGCAATCGACCTGAGGGACGCTTTCATGTTTCGATCCTTCCGCGACACAGACCGTTCCTACAGTTTGCGTTCGAGGGTCAGGCATGGTAGTATAGGGTCCTCCCATTTGGTCTGTCCCCCGTGTCTTCGCGAAGGTCACGGAGGGCGCCCTTGCCCCACTACAGGAAGTGGGCTTCAGAATCCTCAACTATCTCGAGCATGGCCCACGTGCAAGAACAGTTGTGTGATCACAGGGACCCAGTGCTTCAGCACTCAGCCAGTTGGGGCTTCAGGTCAACTGGGAAAAGAGCAAGCTCTCCCTCATGCAGAGAAACTCTTTTCTCAGTATGGAGTTAGACTCGGTGAGTGTGGTGGTGTGTCTCACCAACGAGCGTGCCCAGTCCGTGCTGAACTGCCTGAGTTCCTTCAGAGGCAGGACGGTGATCTGTCACCAGCGGTGGTTAACACGATCACTCAGGTTCTGGTCAGGACCTCGACTGCTTTGGGACATCAACTGCCTTGAGTTGCTGGCCGTGCTACTAGACTTGTGGCGGTCCGGCCGCTGCTGCTTGGCTAGCACGTGTTGGCCCGCATTTGGCATTCGCGTCCAGACCTCTGGGACCTCCATGTGTGGCTCCTGGATGAGACGTGGCAGACTTAGCTGACCTGTCACCAGCGGTGGTTAATACGATCACTCAGGCTAGAGCTCCCTCTTCGAGGCAAGCCTATGCGCTGAATGGAGTCTGTTCGTGAACTGGTGTTCTTCTCACTGAGAAGACCCCTGAAGGTGCACGATTGGAGTAGTGCCTTCTTTCCTGCAAGAAGGTTGGAGCGTAGGCTGTCACCCTCCACCTTTAAAGTGTATGTGGCTGCTGTCGCAGCACATCACTATGCAGTGGACGGCCAGTTTCTGGGAAAGCACGATCTCATCGTTAGGTTCCTGAGGGGTGCTAGAAGGTTAAATCCTCCTAGACCACCCCTGCTGCCCTCCTGGGATCTCTCTATTGTCCTGGCTGGGCTTCAGAGGGATCCCTTTGAGCCGCTGAACTCAATTGAGCTCACTTCCATCAAGAGGGTCCTCCAAGCATTTTCAGTGCCTTTTGTTCGGGCCGGTCTACTCTCACGTTGTCCTGAGGTCCAGGCCTGGATACGTGCCCAAGGTTCCCACCACGCCCTTCCGTGATCAGGTGGTGAACCTGCAAGCACTGCCCTCGGAGGAAGCAGACCCAGCCTTGGCATTGCTGTGTCCCATAAGAGCGCTGCACATATACATGGACCACACCAGGAGCTTTAGAAGCACTGAGCAGCTCTTTGTCTGCCACGAAGGTCAGCAGAAGAGAAGGCTGTCTCCAAGCAGAGGTTGGCCCACTGGATAGTCGCCTGGATAGATGCCGTCGCCTTGGCGTACCAATCTCAAGGCAAGCCGTGCCCCCTGGGGGTGAGGGCTCACTCCACACGGAGTGTTGCCTTCTCCTATGTGTTGGCGCACGGCGTCTCCGCGTTGAGCCAGTTTCTTCCCATGTGTTGGGTAACAGGTAAGTGGCGGGAAGAGCTGGCCGGTGTCACGCTTGCTGCTCCATTCCCCCTCACCCGGGGATACGAGCGCCTTTTTCCTCCTCCAGTTCAGTTCCTCGGACGCCGAACCCTTGTGGAGTTCCTCCAGCACCCCCGGCAGTCAGACTGGGCGGAGCAGTCTGACACCAGGCCCAGTACTTGTGTTAGCTCAGCCGGGTCTCCGGTCAGCTCCTGTACTGGGCTAGGTGTCCATATGGCTTGATTAGGCTTGATTGTGGCTTGGATAATCCCACATGTGTATTTTTCCATGGTAAGGTTTCCCTCACGGTAAACCCCTGTCTACCTTTTGACAGAGCCCTCTGTCAGGCCCTGCTGGCAGCTCTCCTCCCTACCCCTAGGTAGGATCTGCCCCAGGGTCCAGTCGTATGTAGTACTGCCCCAGGCCTGGGTCAGTCCATATCAGTGTCTCCACATGTTACCTCTGTTGGTGCAGGACGTGGCCTCCGTAGCGCCCTTCTCTGGAAGGCTCGCTCCCCATCATTACTGCGAAGCTGTAACAACAAATAGGAAAGACTTGAAGCTATCTTTCATTGAAGGTTGAAATCCCTTTCGACTTCTGTGGGGAAAGGAACATGGAACTATGTCATCATGACATAACATCTCCGTTCCCTCCATCAGGGAATGAGGGTTATGTATGTAACCGAGACGTTCTCCTCTGACCAGACGAACCAGCAGTTTGTTCCAACGGCAGCAAAGTCAGATTGTGTAAAGGACTCATTTGGTTCCTGTGGTCTTGTCCTGATGGCTGTCTAGGTGATGAGGTACTCACTGGGGATCTGTCTCTGGGGATCATCTAGGTGTCCGAGATCTCCGCTGACGTTCAGCGATGTAGAGGTCATCTCTTGGTGCTGATCCACCATCTGATCTGGATACGGACTGGATCCGGGTGATTGCAGTGACCATCTGAGCTGGATATGGACTGGATCGGGTGGCTATGGTGATCTCGGAATAAGAAAGAAACAGACTAATATTAGCGTAGATGCCATTCTTCTTACGACATAACAAGTACATCGGGTGTCATGGGAAGTGTTCCCAGTTATGGTTGTTTTAAACTGACTGAGTCAGCCTCCCGAACAGTGTTAGGTAGATTGTTCCAGAGTTTTGGCACTAAATAGGAAAAGGTTCTGCCGCCCGCAGTTGATTTTGATATTCTAGGTATTAGAGAAACGTGCACAGTGGCTGTAGAAACTTATCACTCACGAATGCTGCAGTACAATGGATGGTCCAGATAAATGGATTTCTGATAGTTGATGAATGGCCATCCTATTCCAATGAGACTGCAACGTCAGCAAGGAGGCGGTGGGTGATGATTTGGGTGTAAAAATGACTTCTGCAATATATGTGGAGTTCATAACTGACCATATTCATAACTGACTGTGGTATAAAATGAAGAATAGTGCTCTCGGAAATAAAAGGATTTTCATGCAGGACAACACACTATGCCATGCATAAATACCATGGTGCTAAACAGTTTGAAAATGTATTTCTACAGCCACTGCGCAGGTTTCTCTTTGTGAGGTTTGGTTAGCAGTGACTGAAACGCAGCTTTACACACAACTGCCAGTCTGCATGAAGAGGATCTTGAGACTCCAGTAGCTTCAAACACCTGTTTGCTGCTCAGCAGTGGCTTTTTTACAGCTGGTATTACAATAAAGTTCATTTGTTTGACAAAAACTTTCCTTAATAAATCTTTATCTGACCAAGATCTTCTGTGCTCTAAGTCACTCACAAATCTTTTGACAGTTCAATAATTTTCATTTGCTTTTCACAAAATATTGTTTGTTTTGATGTCTTTTGCAAGACATTGCATTGTTTCATACTTTTCATCTTCAGAAAGATATTTCTTCCTCACCGTATTTCATGAGAACTCTGACTTGCTTAATAATGTGAAACAACCTCTTTAAGTAGGGTTTCCATTTACCTAAGAAGAACTGGCAAACTATTGAACAAACCTGTCTGAGACTGAAACCAGTTAACTAAAAAGGTGTGAAAAACAACACAAACAAAAATCTGACTCTTTATTGTACCGAAATCCTACTGATATATCACTTGCATAATAATTTGGAACGCAGTGTATATGTGTGTATATATATATATATATATATATATATATGTGTATATATATGTATATGTATATGTATATATATATATGTATATATGTATATATATATATATGTATATATGTATATATATATATATGTATGTGTATATATATATATATATGTATGTATATATATATATATATATATATATATATATATATATATATATATATATATATATATATATTTATATATATATATATATATATATATATATATATATATATATATGTATGAGATTTGAGGCTCAAAATCTCTCTCCAGAACATTCTCGTTCACCATTCCTAGCTGGTGGAATGATCTTCCCACCCACATTCGGAGTGCCGGATCCTTGTCAATCTTCAAGCAACAGCTGAAAACTCATCTCTTTCGACACTACTTGACTATACCCCACACATAAAAAAAAAAAAAAAAAAAAAAAACTTTCTCCTTATTTATTCCTTCCCCTGCTAGCTTGTACTTATTTAAACAACGCCTGAGACTTGGTGTTACAAGCACTTCGTTTGTCGGATTGCCTCCTCAAGATGAATCGCTTTTTGTATCCCCAATTGTAAGTCGCTTTGGATAAAAGCGTCTGCAAAATGGCTAAATGTAAATGTAAATGTATATGTATATGTATGTATATATATATATATATATATACATATATATACTAGAGCCCTGCACGGGCCTACAATTTAGGCCCTAGCCCGGCCCGTGTCCGACAGCTCATCAGAATTCTCGGCCCGAGTCCGACCCGAGCCCGTCTTTTTTCCCCCTTCTCCCAAAACAGCTTATCTACTACTGTTTCAGCTATTAAAATAGTTCAGTTTTGTATGAAATGGCAAAGTGATTGTATTTCGTTTCGTTATTTTATTAAGTTAATTTAGAAAAACGTTTGGAGCATTTTTTTTTTTTTATTCGTTAAATGTAAGTTTTTGTTTTTTAAAGTTACGACCAAGCGGCCAGCGGCAGACAGCGAGTTGATCATAGCCTATATGTTTGATCAATTTAGCTTTCTCAAATAATCACGACTTCTCTAAAATTAAATCTATAATTATAAAACAGCTCCACAATGTTAGTTTAAACGCTTGAGCTAGATAAAAGTGCACTGATGCATATCCAGTAGTTTTTGCGGAGAGTAGAAGCTGAAGCGCGCTTTACAGGACGCGCCAGAACGATCACTTGCATTGGAAACATTTCAAAATACGCTGTCATTTTTGCTCATAAAGGTAAGAGACAAGAGTAAAAGGCTATGTTGTTCGGAACTGTAAAGGGTCTACTTTTGTTTGTGTGCACTCACAATATCAACAAAACGTGCTTTTGTAAAAAAAATAAATTAATTTAAAAAAAAGCAGTTTCGGTTTTGAGCAAGCGGAGCGCTTCTGAAAAACCGAAACATAGCATATAGCCTACTTGCCTCACTGACTTGATAAATAAAGTATCTATAGAAAGCTTTGAATTACTACTTTAAAACGAAATAATTTGAATCGAAAACAAACTCTTTCATTATAAAATCCCTAAAGATGCATTTCTCTCTAAAGGCGCATCCAGTGAGGAGATGGCAAGTCAGGATCATCATCAAATGTATGGCTGATCAAAAATGCAGCTTTTCCCGAAGCATTGGGAACTTTTTGCAACTCCACGCTCCAACTTCTTCCTGATGCTCTGCATGGTCACCTGTATGCTAATGTGTGTGTATGCCTTGCGTACCGTCGGGACCCGACGGGCTTGCAGACCTCTAATACATACATATATATATATATAGAGGCGGTTGCTGAGGGACTCTGTGAGGGCCCCTGACTCCCTGTCATGCCCAGAAGAAGCCTCAGCTTCCGAGCTTGCCCAGGAGGGATTTCTGTTCCTGTGGACTGTCCTGTCTGTGTGTCTGGCCAGTGTCCTGTCCTGTCCGTTTAGCCCTGGAGGGCTCCTGATACCCCCTGGATTCCCCAAGGAAATTTGGGGGGGGGGGGGGGGGTAGTGGAGCTCTGGGTAGGGTGGGCGGGCCGAAGAATGTGGCCATGGCCACGAAGACCATCCACCATGGCCGCCTGAGCTCCCAGCTCTGCCATGGCCACGAAGACCATCTGCCTTGGTCTCCTGAGCTCCCAGCTCCGCCATGGCCTCCTGAGCTCCCAGCCCTGCCATGGCCTCTGTCTGTTCCGCTCTGGAGGTCCCCGTCCTGTGTTTCTGTCTATGTCTGTCCTGAGGGGCCTCCAGAGTGCCCACCCCCCCTCTCTGGTGGAACTGTTACGGCGCGGGTCACGCCTTTTGGGAGGGGGAGTACTGTCAGTCCTCTGTCGTGTGTGTCATGTGTTCCCGTCTCTTGTGTCCTTATTTGGTCTTGTTCCTGTCCTTGTTAAGTGTGATTATTAGTTTAGTCTTGTCCAGCCGTGTTTCGTCTAATTATCAGTTATTGTCGTGTGTATTTAGTTCCTGCCTGTTTAGTTAGTTTTCGTCTGGTCTACTCGTTATTCCCCGGTGTTCCTGTCTGTGTGAACCTTGCCTTGTCTTGCCCTGTCCTGATGTCCTGATTAAAGACTATGATTTTGAAGTCCTCCTCGTCTCCGTCTTCCTCGTTCCTCCCTGCTGTGTGCACCATGACAGTATATATATATATAACATTGTCGTTGTTTTGACTATTCATCTGGGCGGGGTGTGTCTCAAGTGGCTTGGTTATGGTTTTGTTGAAGCTGACATGTGGAACCCATCTGGTCCAGCGTATAGTACCAAAATAGGGCCATCTATGATCATACAGGTATGGTCATACAGGACCTCAGATCCCACATAGCAATTTTTCTCTGGCCCAGTTTCGGCCCACACAATCATCTTTTGCTTGGCCCACATACCGCAATGAATTACGGTCCTAGTGTGGACCAGGTCTGGATTCCAGACAAGGGCCACACATGGGCCATAACTGGCCCAAGTCTCAGCCAAGTTAATTACCCACAACTGGCCCTGAATTTGGCCAGTTATGGCCCAAGTGCGGCCCTTGTCTGGAATCCAGACCTGGTCCACACTAGGACCGTAATTCATTCAAAATCAGCTCACACACATTTCTGAACTGCGTAACTCTGAGCTCCATTTCACCAGCTCAGAATCAGAGCTTTTACTTCTTTGACAGAAGTAATATTCCTGGGAAAGATAATTGATTCTTCAAACCATAAACATAAGCCATAACCTCATGCTGTCTTGTGTGTGGATTAGAACCCACTGTTCAAACAACCTAACCAAATTCAGTATGACAAGAGCCACAAGATGGAGCCAGATAACTACGTACCAAAGTGTAACTTGGTGGCATAAATAAGAAGTAAATGGTAAACAATAAAGATATATATATTAACAACAGAATTCAGACTTTGTAATCTTTTTTACATAAAGAAAAATAATTTGATAAAGTAAGATACAAATTACTTCTCCATGCACGCACATACATCAGTTACACAAGTCAGGTGGGGAGTCCCAGAAGGTAGTGATTATTTTGGCCTAAAATACTGTAATTAATCCATTGTGCACTTTTGTAACTTTTAAAGCATGTGACAACTTCACCTGATGTGACATTTGTGCTGAGAACAGAAGTTCTGTTCATTTGCGTGTCAGGTTCATGATCCACAATCACAGTCTGAAGAGCTACAGTCAAAACACACATAAATGAACTTAAGCTTTTTCCCAGTTCCTCATCAAATTCAAAGGAATGTGCATGTTGGACTGAGAGATGGCATGTGGCTAGACACAATTCTACATTCTATGCCATAGATATATTTCATTTTTTTACACTTCATTTAATTTACACACTGTCTGTTGTTTTCGTCCTGTACTCTGAGCCTAGTCACAGGTATTTCATATCTGAGTGAACTCAGTGAAAGCTGTGCAAATGACAAACACACACACAAAACAAAACTTTATGTTGCTTCAGATGAAAAAGTTTGCAAAATAAATAAATGTGTAGTTAACAAGGTCACAGCATCTTCTTGAGTGTTTGAAAATCAGAGATCTTATCTGATGTCAGGCTTATTTTCCTCCTGCTAAGAAATACAGATCTTGTCAAACTTGAAATTGTGAATGTTATGTTTGTCATTACAAATCACACTTAGCTTGGAAAAGAACAAAGAAAAAAAGGTATATTTTATTTCCTCCCCCTGCTTAACTATATTTATGTATAACAGTAAGCATTTACTGGTATTTTTAAATAACTATTTATTAACACACAAAAATGATTTTATTGAACACAAATAAATGATTGTGGATTAGATTGGTATTATAATCCTGATAACCCTTCTTATCACATTTCAGCATACACTTATGGTGGAGGGGAGGAGGGCAGGTTACAAAAGATTTTACACATAAAACAAAATTAAAGGAATAAATGTCCACAGGTTTGTGTGTGCTTGTGGGAGCCAGTGTAAGACTTGATTCTTTCAGCTTTGATTCGTATCAGTATATCCTCGTCTGTTGTCCTCAGCCTAAGCCTTCACTGGTACAGTCTTTTGACTGTACTGATATTAAACTCATTGTACAGCAACATCACATTGAACTGATGAAAATGTGTTACAAAACTGAATCTTGACTGAATCTTTCATATGTGCATATCCATGTGTGCAGTTTGATGCTCCTGTTGTTTATGCCGCTTTACACCATCCTGGATTAAGAATCTTTGGTCTCCACATGAATAACAACTATAGCAATATAGCTGCAAGCAGCAATGAAGGGGCCAAGCACGACAGCAGCAGTTACAAGTCAACTCAATTTAATATTAAACTCAACTCAATTAAAATGATTTAATGTAATAATTGTAAAAACGACTGAGATGAGAAGGGTTCAAACTTAAATAACCAGTACAATGAGACCGATTAAACAACAAGAAGAGAGTGTGAAGACAAAGAATCCTGCCAAATGGACGTTATCACAAACATTTGTTACTAAGTTGCATGGTTGAAAAGTGAAGCCAAATTTGGTCTAGGGACTCCCACGACATAAGAAGAATATGACAATGAACAAACACTGCTGGTGCTTGGCCCCTAAAAATAAAATTTACACACAACAACTTACTCAACAGGAACACAACAGCCTCTTTAAAGAGCATATTGATTGGAACAGCAACACAATCTATCAACTTCACTGAATCTTTTGTAATAAAACAAATCTGAACAGCAAGCAAACACAAATATACTAGCAGAAAATTCACTGCAGCACATGATAATGTGAGTCCTGCACCTATAAACAGCTCGTGCTCCTCATCACTTTCTCACCAACACTCAGTAGTGCTTGCTCGCTCGCTCTTTCCAACAGTCACTCTCTCATCTGGTGTAGACTCTATATCAATGTTCTGTCTCTGTCTCATGCTGAGGAGGGATGTGTCCCCTCAATGAATAAGTGCAGAGAAGGAAAACAAGACATGATTGTTATGTGGCTTTGGATAATGAATGAGAGACTTAACATACTGTATAACAGCACTGATTGTTTTAAGGTTATTAAAATGATTCTGTATTCAGGTGGAGAGCACCTCTGTCTCTTCAATCTTTTGCTCTGTCATTTCTTCAGTCATTTCTAGGCATCTTTCTGTCCCGCTCTTAAAAATCAATAAATATAAGGAATGTTTGTCAAGTAGATATTACATTAGAGATGAAAAACATATCTCAACATTAAAAAGGTAAACGACATCGGGTTTTTATAAATATGATTGTGTCCTTCCAGTTGTGCTTGATTGTGCAGTACAAAGAGCGGAGTGCTTTTGAACCCGGATTAGGAGTTAGGAGTAAATCTTTGATTATCTATATTTAGGAGAATATGGCTCTGAGTGTGTGCCCTACTCTTGATTAAGGGAGGTATTCATCGCAAGGTTGCGGTGTAGATTTGGATTCTGACTGTGTCTGTTGCGACTCCGAACAGAGGAGAACGTAGTGTCACACCCTGGAACTTTGCACTTGTGAAGAAGGCGAAGGTGCACAGTTTTGTAATGAGCCCTGAATGTGCCTTTGTTGCTGTAAACTTTCTGACAGAGATGGCAGGTGATGGGCGACGAGCCGTTTGTCTGCTGACTGAGGCAAGGTGGAGATGCGGCCGCTCCGTCGCAGCTCTCATCACTGTCCTCTAGAGGGAGCCCTTCCTCACTGCCCACGTCTGAGTCCCAGGACTGGGCGCTTCCTCTGGTGCTCAGGTCCAGCACCGCCTCATTCTCCACAGTGCCCTCTACTGGCTCAGATGCTCTCTCCAGTGATTTACTCATGGGGAAGACGAGGCCCGTACGGTGACTCTCTTTGAGGATGACAGACATCTGGCTGAGGGGCTCTTTGTGAGGGAGGTCTGGATGCTCTCTGCGGAGAGAAGATGTTCCTGAATGATCTTTGGTCAACAGCCTGTGGTGCAGATTCAGGTTTGCACTGTGTCTAGAGAATTAAAAGCAAAAATGTTTGAAGACAAATCCGACATGCTTTTGTTTCAAATTTTTTTGCATCTATAAAAGCAATTTTCAAACTCTTAGTCCTAATACAGCAACACAAAAACTGTCATGTGCTTTTAAAAAACTGCCTGGTGTAACGCATTCATTTCCCTCAAGCCTACCCATCTTACCTGTCTCTGCTGCGACGGGATGGAAAAGCAGCATTGCAGCCATCCACAGTGCACATGTGCATCTCCTTTAAGTGCACGTTTCGATAATGCATTTTGACACTGTAAGGGTTTTTAAACGTCTTACTGCAGATCTCGCATGGGTGCGCCTGCTCGTCTTTATCATCTGGACATATGGGCTCTGGGTCGCTGCAGCCGTCTGCACAGTTTTCACTGCCGTGTGTGAAATGGGCCGGTCGGTGGCTGCAGGGCTGCTCTGGCCGTGAACTGCATGCTGGTTCTTCACATTTTGAGGACTCCCTTTCTTTCTCATTGTTCTGTTTATTGTGAAAGAGAGAAGGAGACGACAGCGAGATCATACGACTGTCCTCCTGAGTTAGTTTGTCCCATTGTGTGTCCTGTGAGTTGAAGCCGGATCGGATGTCACAGTCCACAGGTTCGCGCCCCATACTGCTGATGTCGCACTTTTCTGTGTCTGTGCAGGGGCTGAGGGGCGGAGTCTCCTCCTCGGACACGCCCTCCGCTGCCAGCTCATCCTTCTCAATTTTGATGGGCATGCTGGACTTTCTGGACTTCTTCTTGGGCACCGGCTCCGTGCCGCTCTGCATGTGACCGGTGCTGATAGGCACCGAGGAAGACAGAAGCGGGAGAGAGGGCAGGTTGCCCGGCGTATGAGCCAGTTCGGCTGGGGTGACCAGGCTCCGGTAAAAGGGAAGCACAGGTTGCACAGTCTTTAGATTGGGAAAGAGGATGCCACTCTGGCTCATGCCGGATAAAGAGCCATGGAGTTTGGGCTCTGAGTTGCGTATGATGAAACTTGAGACGGTCCTGCTCTCTGAGATGGCACTGAAGTCTCGCTTCTCGCCCTCGGCTCCGTCCTCCTGCCTCGGGCTCAGACCGCCCCGCAGGTCTTTGTCACGATTATTGCGGTTCATGGGCATGTGCAGCCGCGGGTTCGGGTTCGCACTGTGCCTGTTCCGACTGCGTAAGGAGCTGAAGACCATGTTGCAGCCCTCGATGGTGCACTTGTGTTTGATCTTCAGATGAACAGCGTTGTAGTGTATCTTCAGAGTGCCTTTGTCGTAGAAGGTCTTCTCGCAGGCGCTGCAGAACACACGCCCCTTCTTCAAGGATCCACTCTTCTCTGCACACCGCACCTTGTTCTCAGGAGACATGTGTGTGATTTCAGAAGTGATGGAGGACGTGCAAGGCGTGGAGGGAGAGGAGTTTCCGCTCACGTTAAACTCTTCTGACTCCATCTTTGGAGACTCAGCGTCCAGCAGCATCTCTGCTCTTACAGGGCCAGTGTCGAACGGAGCACCGTCAAGGCTCACATCTGACGTCTCGTGTCTCGTCTGTGCGTCCTGGTGGCTGGAATCGCTACTGGAGCTCAGCAATGGTGCCGGAACAGAATTCAGCAGTTGCAGTGGCAGCATGAGGGCCATACTGTTAACCAGTGTTTCAAAATGGTGTCCATTACTGCAACTAGGTGCTTCAGCTTTAGCCGGCAGACGCACAGGCCGCTGCGTACTGCTTTCGATGAAGCTGCGGATGTCAGAATTGGTTCTTGTGGTTGGGACTACGACTGCCTGTCCCTCCTTATCCTGCAGCGCCATGAGCTCCACGATGGACTTGGTCTCTCCGAAGCGCAGGAACTGCTGCAGCGTAACAATCTCCTCTTCAAAGGTCATTATGGCCCAGCGGTCCAATACCTTACCGGCCACATCCTAGACACATACACACAAGGAATATCATTTGCATTACAAATACTAAACTAACAAATGCTCTACACTTGGGTCCTAAAATACTCCATAACTTCTGACAGATTGACAGAGTTACTAAATAACAAGTTATCCATACATCTAATGCATGTGGACTTGAGAGGTCTAATTACTGCAGCAGAGCGATTCGTTCTGGAGCGTAATTTTTCTTCATTTAGATGATGCGGGTTTCCCTGTCGAAGTAGGAGGGGAGGGGAGAGATCAGAGGGGAGTCGGGCAAGTCTTTCAGTCCGCCTGTAATTACTCTTGAGTGCCAGCAGGCTTTGAAAGTCATGCAGCAGCTTCATGTTGTAACCAGAATAAATATTTCATCATACAGCATTCATCTGGAGGTCTGAAGAGGCTTTAACTTTACATTCTCCACTAGAGAAACTACCATGAATTTAATTCATGCACCTGAATACTTGATAAGCAAATAGAATGAAAGAAACCCGTGTGGCTCACCAATGGATTTTCAAGGAAGAGTGTGACAAAACTGAAATTATCCATCTCAAATTGAAATGTCTTTTTCTGTGAGTAGGTTCGAGTGACCCGGATCAGATGGGCAGCAGCTCACCTGAAGGACGTAACCGCGGATGTAGTCCTGGAGAGTCCAGTCCAGTGCATTTAGGATCTGAATAACCTCCTCCTGCTTAAGAACGCTGAATAGGCGGTCCAACAGGATCTTGAGACGCACTGGAATCGCCTGCGTCCCATAAAGCATCAGACTACAGATATCAAATACCACATTGGAGTGAACAATCTCCACCTGGCTTCCTTGGTACATGTGATGAACCTTCAGCTTACTCAGAGCTGCAATTAAGCAAAACAGGCAACGGTTTACATGCAAAAATCAGCAAAGCATCTCTATATGTTTCATGAAAGCATTTCTGTCATTCACATCTGAATTTGTCTGTCTGTTTTTTGTTGTTGTTGTTGTTGTTGTTTTACTGTGGCTTTAAGTGTGCATTCTTATAAATTTTAGAAGAATTCTTCATTTAATAAAAGTGTGCTTTTATCTATTTGCTTTTGTGAATGAGAAATTACAGACAATATTGTAAATGATTACCATCTACACTAATGATTACAACAACAAAAAATCTGGGACTCTAAACTGGCCATCAGTTTATAAATTACGCCACATAGCTTTAATGTCAGAAAGGCAATATTAATTTAGATTAATTTAGAAATAACACATTTCTTCTTTATTATTATTATTATTATTATTATTAGAATATGACAATTTAAGAATATTTAAGGTTCAAAACGAGTTAAGTTCAGTCAACAGCATTTGTGGCAAAATGTTGATTATCACCACACACACACACACACACACACACACACACACACACACACACACACACACACACAAAATCTGACCTGTCCCTCATTTTCTTTAAAGAAAAACACAAAAACAAGGAGGCATTTACTATGAAAATAAATGTGTTTTTTTTATTTATTTTTATTTATTTATTTATTTTTTGGTATTGAAGCTTTTGATTTTATAAAAGCACTTCAATTATTCTGTTAAAAGGTGTGTATTATTTGAGCTCATAATTTTGACGGTTATTTTAGGCATTACATTGTCATGGAAACCAGTTTGTAAAATTAGATTTAAATCTGCGCAAAGAAGGTTAGTAAACATTTTTCCCCACAATACTAAAGAGGAGAAACAGACAACATTCAAGAGTGTTAAATGTGGTCTGAAGTTGTGTGAATATTTGTGTGAAATGTAATATTGTTTAGAATGTGAGACTCACCATGGGCGACCCAGCCATGCCTGCAGTGCTCACAGAGACGCCGCCTCAGTTTACTAGGTTTGAAACTGTCACAGTTGCAGTTCACCACCGTGCAGCAAATAGCCTGTCAAACGCACACGATAATAATGTCATAGAACTGTAATGCAGACCACGCATTTAATTATCACAAATAGCCATTTTCTATCTATTATGTAAAGTTTCATACTTTCACTTATATATATGTTTGTGTGTGTGGGGGATGGTATTTGTGGCTTACGGGAACACAAATTAGTTTAATGACATGGGTATGACAGAGGTATTGCAATCTGAAGGTGGTTTATGAGGACACTGCCTATGTCCCCATAATTCAACAGGCTTAAAAAACATACAAAATGGTATTTTTTTTTTGTTTGTTTTTTTTTTAATCTAAAAATGCACAAAGTCTATGTGTGTGTGTGTGTGTGTGTGTGTGTGTGTGTGTGTATGTGTGCGTGCGTGTGTGTGTGCGCGTGTGTGTGTGTCTGTGTGTGTGTGTGTGTGTGTGTGTGTGTGTGTGTGTGTGTGTGTGCGTGTGCGTGTGCGTGTGTGTCTGTATGCATCTCTACACACATACACACACGCACAGACACACACACACAGACACACACACACACACACACACACACACACACACACACACACACACACACACACATACACTGTTTATATTAAGCTCAAGATGGTTTTTGGATTTTTCTCATGCTGAAGAATAAACATGATCATCAGTTTTTCGTAGCTCCAGTGCTGCTGTCATTAAACCAAATGAGAGACACCAGATATAGACTCATTCCATGTCCAATTTTTAATTCACTTTTTTTTTTACTGTTATGCAGATTATTATTAATGATGATTTTGTACTAATAAAAATAAAATTGTAAGCATTTTTCTAGTGTTTTAGATTGGACCTATATAGAATATAAATAAATAATATAAAGTGTTCTTTTGGGCACAAAACATACAGTGAGGTAGTGTAATTTCATATTAATTAAAGTCACTTTAGCATAAATCAACAGATCAAGTCTATATTGCAATAACACAAGGTAACAGCCAATAGAACCACATCATAACTATTTTTCCTCAAACCGTAACTATGAAAGACATCGGCATTTACACACACAAAGAAACAAAGAGCGATCATTGAAAATGCACAAACCTCCCAATGTACTTTATATATTTACATCAGGAGAGTCACTAGAAAGCACAGGACATATTTTAAAATAATGATTTGATGCATTAGGTTAGGTAAAAGAAACTTCTGTAGAGGTTAATTTCTGAATACATTTCAAATGTTTACTTATGCTGGCTTATGTGCTGTTCATTTTCCAAAGCTCTATCATTACTGTTTTCATTCAATTCTGAAGTTTTATGAAATACACGTGAGAATTTGTATTTGTATTGTATTATATTATTACTATTACATGGCATTCCATACAAACATGCTAATTCATGTTTTCACCAATAGTTGAATAATACAGCTTTATTGCTGATGATGCGACTGCACTGTGAAATACACAACAGCAATGATACAGCATATTATTTTGGATTTTAATCTTTAAGAAATAATTACATTTCTTAAAAAGAATAACAATGTACTCTTTATGACTGATTATTAAATGAATTGTTTTGCAATGTAAAATTCGTAAACTTAAACAAAGGTCCCAAGTAACATCATGACTGTTATGTTTTAGAACATAATATCATATAATATCATATAATATCAGACAAACATTAGTTTGACAAAGCGTACAAGTTAGCAGCTCTACTGGGACCACAAAACGTGGAATGATATGAAGAGAGAAAAGCAGCAGCGTATGGTGAAAACAAGCGCAGCGGTGAATCTCTAACAGAAGGAGTTTTACTGTCAGATCTCACAAAACAGGCCTGTAGCAGCAAACAACAGTGACTGATCAACATGAGCTTAATGAAGTCAGCACACACACACACACACACACACACACACACAGAAAGCTTTCACGCCCCAAGGCCATTAACTGTGTTTGCCCGCCCAGAATTGGGGTCTTAGTCCCACTTTGGGACACTAACTCGTCACCATTAGCACAAAGACAGAGACTGGATCTCTTACAGCTGAAAAGAAGAACAATTTGACTCCTGGTGTCCCATCAACAAAAATCATCGGGTGATTGTCTATAATGAATATGTCTTTCCCATTAGTCTTTCACAAGCGTTCCACTCACAAACATTACGGCAGAGAATTACTCCTGTCTTGAATTACATTCCAGTGGACGAGCAACAAACACTCGCACACTTGTAAAGACACATCACACCCATTGGAAGAGCACAATAGAGTTTGTCCTGAAAGATCTAGCTAGCAAATTGCTCTATTAATGAAAAAAGGCTCTTAATAAATAGATTCATATTTACATGCACAGTTGAGCTGTTTTTTGTCCCGCGCACCAGTAAACTCACACACTACAGAGCAGCTCACAAAATAAGCAAGCTTTTTAAAAACACATTTTTCTCATCGTAACAGTGCATGCACATAACTCACAATTCTCTTTTGTTCTTATTTAATTCTCTAAGAAAGACTCAAACTCAAACTAAACTTCTTACCTCAGACATTTTGGTCAGACTGAAGTTTCCAGTGTTTCTGAGCAGTTTGCCATTCCAGCAGCTCCTGTCTGTACAAGTTCTCCCTTCTACTGCGAGAGATCCATCACTCACAGTTCAGTCACACTCACCCACACAACACACACTTTCTCCTGCAATCGACAATCGCTGCGCACGTCCACAGGCCCGTGTGAGTGTGTGAGCGTGTCCAGGATGAGTGTGTGCTGGAACTGGGTGCTGGGGAGTGGAATGAGACCCTCCTACCCGTCGAACTCTCTGCCTCTCACCTTAGGAGATCTCTCTCTCTCTATATCACACACACACACACACTCCCTCTCTCTCTCTCACACACACACACACACACACACACCTCCCCCACTGGGTGGCAGGCCAGTCCCCTCACAGCTGGCTGGAAGAGGGCATGACACGCGTCTCTCACAGAGATTTGATCAAAAGGAATCACAAAGGCTGGAGGCTCCTAATGCAGTCAGGAGAGACTCTCTACCTCTGCTCTCTCTCTCCAGCAGTTTGAGTAATGCATTAAATCAATGCAGCCCGGCACAAGACACACTCAAGCACTGGATACTGGGTGTGTGTGTGTGTGTGTGTGTGTGTGTGTGTGTGTGTGTGTGAGTGCGCTTTAACAGCCTCTGATCAATCCCAGCAACTTATGCTTTGCTCGCCAGAATCTTACATGCTTCATCCAATTCAACGTCTTCTTTGCAGTGATTCAGTTGTCACATGTCTGCTTTAAATACAGAAGAAGAAAAAAACTTTTAATTTCCAAAAAACCTGGCTGCATGTTCTCTAGAAAAAATCACTGGTCAGTGAAGGATTTTTGACTGAAGTGCTTGAATTCAAAAACATTTAATTAAATACACATTTCTCGTAATAGTGCCTCAAAACGCATGACAATCAGTCCATGAAGTTTATATCTACTGAGCTGATGAGGCGATATTACATTTGGTGCAGTCACTTGACATTTTAATACACCAATTACACAGCAGGTAAAAACATGCTGCGTTTAATCCATTACAGAGCAGGTTTTAACAGGTTTTGGCTTCTTTAACAAGTTAGACAGATGACTGAGTGGGCATCTCCTCTCCTTAACTACAAATTTGCAACAAGCAAAATGGCAGGAACTATTACTGTGTAGCTAATATAGCTTGAAATATTCGGTTAAATCTGTATTACTTACAGGAGATCAAAGCTTTATTTGTAAGAGGCAAATTTTATGAAGTCACACATGGGAAGCCCTCAGTCGTGCAGCGAGACCCAGAGGACGCTTATCAAATCAACATGCAGAAATTGGCTGGATTGCAGTGCTGCTGTTTGTAAGATAGCTTTTTTAAAGACAGAATTCGTTTTGCTGGTCTTCTCCCTCAGGCTGCGGTCTGGAGTCAAGTTCGACGCCAAGCAGCGGCTCGTTCTGGCAGATTCCCTCCTGCGAACTGCATTTCACATGCAAACACAAATCGCTTCATCTACAACACACAGAGACATACGAGAGTGTTTTGACACATTAACAGTTAAAATATAATTTCATTAATGCTTTGTATTGAATTGCACACATTTGGTCTTGTGTGTAAACAATCGGCAATGTGAATATCCAAAGAATTGATGCACCTCATGAGCTTGGTTTGTTCATGTACAGTACTCCTAGATGCTGCATAACGTGCTGAACAATTTTAGGCAAATATATCAAAGATTTTTACTGATCCCAGAGGAAAAAATGGGATACCGTTAAAATGCATTGGCTGTTCATCTAAACGTACTTGACCCAATGAACTGAAATTACATTTAGCTTCTTTAAACCCATTTACAATAAGAAAGTGCTGATCAGAAACATATTGATATGTGATATTACAGTCAAATAATCTGACTTTTGTTTGTTGTCTCAGTTTCAGGTATTTTTTATTTAGTTTAGTTAGTTTAGTTATTAATTTAGTTTAGTTTTTTTTTAAATAGTTAAGATTACAGCTAAAATAAACCCTGTTTATACACACCGTTCATGCACCGTTCATGCAACATTAAAGCAATAGGCCACCCAAAAATGGTCATTCTGTCTTCATTTACTCCCCTTAACATCGCTCCAAACTCTTGGTGCTCTTGTTAAAAGCGACGATGTACTGCTATTGCCAAGAAAGAAGAAAATAGAAAGGTTTGGAATGACAACAAAGAGAGTAAATTATGACAGAAAACTGTCCCTTTAACCTGCATAAGTCTGCTGTACTGAACGCTGAGACTCTCTCTCTCTCTATATATATATATGTGTGTATATATATATTAAAAAAACAGCAACTGCTGCACAGTTGTCATACAGTCAGAGCATTTCATAGATTATTGCAAAGAAATGACTCTTAAAATTACATTTCAGTGATTCTGTTCAATTCAGTAAAACATGACACATCTCTGCGGCACCAAACTCAATAAAGCACGTTAAATAAGCTTTCCCTCACACCACTGAAAGGATGAAAAGCCTCATAGTGCTTTAATGAGGATCGTTTTAATCCAAAAAGGTACGAGTAAAAGCTTTGTGCCTGCAGAGAGTACTTCAAAACACAGAGAGCAGCGAAGAGCAGCTTCTATCTCATAGTGGCTCTAAAAATACTGCCTTTGAACAAGCTGGAGGCCACGGCAGCCATGAGAAGTCCTCGTATTCAAATCCGACACCCATGCCACTTTCAGAGAGATGTTACGTCAGATGGTTGTGGAGGAGCTGTGTGACCTCTGACCTCTCTCTTCTCTGCGCTCACAGAGGAGCAGGAACGAGCCCCAGGCGAAGCAAAGACAGATGTATGAAGAGGCAGAGCAAAGGTAAACGGGATAACGCTAAATCTGACCCTAACCCCAA
>CM071955.1:125000-182500 GCA_036784905.1 Acrossocheilus fasciatus
CCCACAATCCAACACTCAGGAAAGACAGAAGAATACCAGCTCTCACTATAAAATAGTCATGTGAAACTGCAATTAAATGTACAAGAGCTCTTGACAGAGAGCAGGTCACATCAGCTGGATGTTTGTTCAGTAAACCAGGCTTGAGAGCGTGGTCGTGTAGGTGTGTTTCGCTGCGGCCGCTGCTGGCTCACAGATGGACGTGAAGTGCAGCAGCTTTGAGACGCTCATGTGGCGGCTGGAATGTAGATGTTGCACAATGAGCTGATTGTTTCATGGCGATACGTGTCTGAGCCAAAGACACACCTGCCCAAACGTGGCCACAGCTCTGACACAACTAGAGCAACATCTATCAGCAGTCACACACACACACGCAAAAGCCATTTACTCTGATAGAGAGGTTTACAAATGTCCCACCCTGAGGATTTTCCCAGCTCAAGCTTGTCTGCATTAATATCATTTTAAGGGATATTTGAGCTGGATAGCTGTTCTGATCACTCATCAGCCTAATGATCATACAGATTCCCTGTTTGAATACCCAGATATATATACTTAAAAAAAAAATTAAACAGAGGAATCATAAGAATTGCTTTTTATTATTTAGTACTGCCCAGACTAATTTACTTCACATAACAGATGTTTACAAATTGTCCACAAGACAAAATAATAACTGAATTTACACAACTGACCCTGTGCAAAGGTTTACACACGATTGATTTTTAATACGTTCCCTAGATGACTCACAACTGTTTGTTTAGTGATAGTTTGTCAGTCCCTTGTTTAACTGCCGACTGTCCTATAGAAAAATCCTCCTTAAGAAAAATAATTGTCCAGCGTCTTCTGCACTTTTGAGCATTTCTTTCCAACAGTGCCTGTATGATTTTGAGACCCATCTTTTTGGTTCAGTCCATCTTACAGTTTTTCTCGACTGCTAACACACTGTAACTGATTCATTTGGTACAATTGTCCAAACCATTCATACAGTTCTTGAAACAAAGACACATTTCTCGAAATTTTTAACACATTTCACCAGTTTGCACACATGCTCCAATTTGCTCAGTGTTTTCTGCAAAACTCTACACAAGGACAGCATCATTTTGCACAGATTTAACCATGTTCTCATTCAGAAAACACAAACACACAATATAACTACCTCAAGAATCACAAAATGAACACAAATAGCACACATTTATCCATGTGTGGATAAATTTATCCAACTTTCAGTAGCAGAGCTGATGACATCAGTCAGAATCTCAGGATGATTTGAACAAGAGCACAGGTGGTTATGTGTTTTGGGAAATGAATCCTGGTAGAGGGAGACAAAGAGGAAGAGGAGGAGAAAAGAAAAATGAAGGGGACGAGGTGAAAGGTCATTTGTTGCTGATGAAATATAAAGCACTATAGTTGACAATCTTCTTTTGCATGGAATGAGCATAAGGAAAGCTGCCTGCAGGATCATCTACAGGGTTTTACACTACTTACACATTACAATTACAGTACTTCAGATGAGAGAACTTTCACTGTTCTTTGTACTGTAAATACTGTACCACACACCCTCAAACTCATAACTGTTGAATTGATTTGTAGCCAAGTACTTCTTACATGTATTTGTGCAGAACTGAGAGTCGGCGAGGCAGAGAAAGTCTTTTCTCAGAAGACTAAGAAACTGATATAGTATAACAAATAAGGATATTACCAATACTGTAATGCAATTTGGCAGAGGATGCTAAATTTATTTAAATTTATTTATTTATTTATTTATTTATTTATGTACAGTAACTGACAGTACATTCCAATGTGTGTTTACTGTATAGCATGAAACTGGTTCCCTTGACAAAAAGCCAATAGGAGTTTTCCATAGGCTTTTGGATTGGATTAAAAAATAAGCTGTGTTCAATCATAGTTCAAGAAACTTACACGTTTTGTCCATCAAGATAATCTTCACAAAATAATATAACTTTGGCGAATTTTGAAGCCTAAATAAAAGTGCCAGAACTAAAAAGCTAAACTTAGGCTATAAATGAACTACACCACCACAGTCGCTCGCTTCCAACGTCACCACCAGCATGCTTCCGACAACTTTTTCAAACTTATTTTTAACATGTTCAGTGAGAAGGATTTACACTCTATATGAATTTTAATCCACGCTACACTAACCTTTTCATGTAAACTGGAAATAAATACAAAACTAGAGCCAAACTAAAACTGAAATGAGACATTAGTAATAAATAGTATAGTGAATAAATGAAATAATCTTAACTAAAGGACATTTTAAAGCACGTATTTCTGTACATTTCGAAATAAGGTGCATTAAAAGTCAATAAATATTTGATTAATATGAATATTTTAATTAAAAACGTATGCCCATGTACTTTTCAATAAAATTCTAATGCATTTAATCTATTAAATAACAGCAGAGTGAGAGAGTTTTTGGATACGGTAAACTTATTTTAGTGAATAAAGTACCACATTTCAGCTATCATTTTGTTAGGGTGGTTACACAAAATGTTATTTTATCCTTGCTTCTAGGAAATCCTCAGTTTATATGCTTTCTAACAGCTTCATGTGGCTGTAAACATTTAATTTTAACGTGGCTTTAAGCACTATGCATCATTAAAGTTTCACTTTCACCATGTAAAGCCAGCAAATGTGGTGTTTACATGTAATAATCGTAATATGAGTTTACCTTATGTTATGAACCCAGAGTTTCCACATCAGCAGGAAAGCAATAAAACAAGCTTCTTCCATCCGAAGACTTGCGTTGCATTTCAGGGCAAAGCAAAAATCATTGTTGAACAACAATATAAAATGTGGGAAACTATTCATTGGTTATTCTACAATTAATTGTATTACAAATATACTACAATTGGAAAATACTGTAAATTTATATACTGTTCAGTGTGATGACGTTTAATGTCTCCGACAGCATCTGTAGTCCCATTTAGCAACTTGTTAGCAACCGCCTTGTTTAAGAAACATAACAGTCTAAACAAATCACGAGTGTGGTGTAACTGGTGTGCTTTATGTCGTAGAATAAAACATGAAAGTATCTTGAGCCTATGTGAACCACGGACCTTATTTAAGGGATTTAACTAAAATCCCATTCAAAAAACCCATTGACTCTGGGACGATGGAACTGGAAGCGCTAAAATGCTAACTCACTTCCAGATTTTTGCCTAAAAAGTGACATCATAGTTCCACCACTCTATAGTGCTGGCATCATATGCATTATTTTAATTGTTTTATTACAACAGGAGATCTCGACAAAGGGGACCTGGGAGTTATTTAAACCATTTAAACTTGAAGTAATTTGAATAATTTGAGACTGATAATGTCCCCTAATTAGGCTGTCCACCCTATATATACTCAAGTTCATGCTGTGGTTAAACCAAGCAAAATAAAATGTAATAACGGTCATACTTTTAGATGTGTGCAGATTCACAAATGTATTTTTAGCCACAATTATCAGGGATTGCAAAAGATTCCTTTGGTTACAACGTCACAAAATGTCAGGTTAATTTGCATAAAACTTTCTCTTGTTCACAAGACCACAGACATTTATCAGTTGGTTAGCAGACACTTTGTATCCACAGCTGCTTCATCTGCTGAAGAGTTCTGGGCTTTGGTGATCATCTTCGTGGATCAAAATGTCCAGGCTTTGTAATTGCTGTCTCCAGATCAAGGTGAGGTTTTCACTGCATGACATCCTCAAACTGATCTAGACACTTGCCAACATAGCAAATGGACATCTATGGATTTTTACTTGTTTCTGGAAAACGAAAAATTCTCATGCACTTGATATGTATGGCAACACACAGACCTGTGTAAACGCTGTGGGCTGTGAACGAGCAGATTAGAGTGCACAGCTCTTCACAACACCATCACTCCTACACCGCCTGTATGAGCCGTTCATGAGACGTGCGCACAGGCTTTTCACATATAGAAATACGAAAGTGGTCTTACGCTTTCAGCGTTTATGTAGTTTAAGGCTTCGGCAGCGTGACAAGGTCTTCACCATATCTGCGCTGTCAATCATGAATGTCAACATGCTGTAAATCTGGCTAGTCTATGACTGATAAGAATGTTCCAGCATTTATTGTGCTCGCTGCAGAAGAAGAGCAGCCTGTGAAAACGGACAGCAGAAGCTCTTGGTAAAACAGACGTGCAGCATCTCTGTGGAGAATAGCCCTCTCTCTTTTCTTCTTTCGGATGAGCTGAAGGAAAATCAATAGACTCTGGTGTAATGCCTGCAATGGCACTGGTAATCCAGAGTTTGCATTAATCTTTCACACACTCAGAGAGCATCCGTCTGCTTCTGTCTCCCTCCCAAACAGAATAGCCAAGCATTCAACTGAAGTCATTACCAAAACATTTTCTGTGTGAAATCATAAACACAGTCTCATTGGCGATGACATGTATCTCTGACTAAAGGAAAAAGGAATGGAAAGTTACTGGATTTTAGAATGAGAGCTGTGGGGTCACCATGAGATAACACACTTCTCCCCTACGCCGCACTCACTGCTCCTGTGTGTGTGTGTGTGTGTGTGTGTGTGTGTGTGTGTGTGTGTTAATGTACTGATGGTCTCATAAATGCTGGACCTCCTCCCTACACACTGAATCATAATCTCCCAACTTATGAGGAATTCACTGTTTATGGCACAGTTTCCATGTTTTCGTTCCATGACATTAGAGGAGCGTAAATCAGCCGTGTGACGGCTCTGACTGGTACGGGAAGGGAAGCTGCTCTGAGAAACACCCACATTCTCCACCAGATGTGCTTTATAACCCCCCACCATCGCGGCACACTGACACCACGTATTCCCTCTTTCTCTGCGAGCGAATCTTTGTGTATCTCCACAAGTCAGAATGACCATGAGGACAAGCAAAACCAAATCAAAGGGATCAACCTTGCGGTGAAAACACCTCACTGTACTGAGTGAAGAGAGCGCGTCTTCAATGCTTTACGGGGCATCTTGAAGCCCCTTTCACACCAAACACGAAACAAAAAGGCTAATTGAATGGTTGACAAATGTCTGTTTCAAGGGGTCAAGGTTTTGCTGGTTACAATATCTCTCTGTTAGCCTCTGCTGGTAGATGTCATAATTACACACATCTGCAAAAAGCATCTGTCTTAATTGATGGTCCTTCCAAGTATCTGTGTATTCTGGCTAAATAAAACATTTTTCAAGGCGGCTTTAAACTGCAAATAGTATGTTGAAAGTGAAAGTGAAAGTGAAAGTGACGTGACATGTGGCCAAGTATGGTTACCCATACTCGGAATTTGTGTTCTGCATTTAACCCATCCAAAGTGCACAGACACAGCAGTGAACACACACACGGAGCAGTGGGCAGCCATTTATGCTGCGGAGCACGGGGAGCAGTTGGGGGTTTGGTGCCTTGCTCAAGGGTGCCTCAGTCGTGGTATTGAAGGTGGAGAGAAAGCTGTACATTCACTCCACCCACCTACAATTCCTGCCGGACCTGAGACTCGAAGTCGCAACCTTTAGGACCTTTAGACTCTCCAACAATTAGGCCACGACTTCCCCATGTTATGGAAAACATCACTATTATACACCGCTTTTGTCTGTTCACACCAAGAGTAAAACCACTGTCTCTCAGGATGAGCAAAATGCAAACTGGTGGTGGTACAGTAGATGACAAAAATTAAATTCAGCTACTCCATCAGAAGCAAAGCGTAGAAGTAGGTTCAACAGTAATTTTAGCAAAGAAAATACAATATGAACAATATGAACTGGCAGCAGCCGAAAGGTAAATAAACTGAAGGTGTGTTCATTCCAGATCGTAATAACCGTAATTATGAGATACCAACTTGTAAAAAGCGTTCACGTCCTCGTAGAACTCGTAATTACAACTTGTGAACTGGGAGTTTACTGAGAGCTACGGCTTGTACCACGTGACCGCTGCACCTCACGCGGAACCAGCGAAAAATGGCGGCACTTTCAAAGAAAGCTATTCCTGCTATAAAAAAGGGGGAAATAGATACATGTATAGATACTATAATGTACTATAATATAAAAACACATTATGTAAGTGTTCATCCTGTAATATTTTTTTGTTGTTTGTTTAGGTTAGAAATATTTATCGCTGTCATTAATAATAACAAACAAATAAAGGGTTTGTAATTATTTTTTACCTGACATGGTTTCTGTGTTCTGCAATATTTAACAGTAGCATACAAATGAAATGTTATGTGTTTTACAGCTGCCAGTAACATTTTTTCGGGTTGCGGGTTCATTTTGTTGACTGTCGCTATAGAAACAGATAATCCCCAGTCTGAGTACATGAAGAGCGGCGAATTGGGTCACATGTTGTCATCTCGGAATTACGTAATTACCACATGGCCTGAATGCAGCATGAGATTAAACCCATTAAGTGTATTTGTATGATTTATTGCGGGTTTCATAAAGATGCATGTTTGTATTTCCCTGCGCTGAACACATTCACATATCAGCAGAATCTCTCGTCAGTTCTGTTCCGTTATTAACAAGAGTGACACCCACATTTGTTTTAAAGCAACTAACACCGTAAACATCACAAGACTCCATTTCCGGTACAATGAGACAACAATGTTGTCACATAATAGTGCAACGCGTGTCTCAAGTGTGAACCGTGTGTTATGTTGTGTTTGACTCGCAGAGACAGAGATATGTATGAGCTGTGTGTCATCCCAAGCTTTCAGATCTCGTCGCTTTCGCCGGAGTTTCTTCTCCCATCAGTTTTGTGTCTCTAGTTTACTTGTTAAATACAGCTGCTTTGTAGCAGAATTTGGTCTCATTTTTGAAGGTTGCATCATTGATTCTGTCACTCTCCTGTTTACTGTGAAGCTGCTTGATATTGCATACTAGTGTGTCTTCCCATATTATTTTAATGTATTATCTTAATTATGAACATACTGGTTTGTAATGCAAACCGTTTACCGTTTACTGCAGGATGATATTCTTCTGGCTATTTCCCTACAGCGGCTAATGAACCGGAAGTCTCACCCATGGGCTACCTTCTGCATTGAACAATAAGGTGGAAAAAAAGTTGTGAAAATTAGGGTGAGTCAGAGTAACCATAAAAAGCACATCGTCGATGTTGTCAGTGAGTCTGACTCTGGCCATTGTCATCATCGGATTTTGCAGCCGCTCTGGAGAAACTGAAACAGCCTGCTCCTCTCCAGTCATTCTCGCTGTGCAAAGACAGACAGTTTCGAAATGGCACACTTCATGTGTGGTCTAGTGGACTTACAATGGCCATGTGATCGTGAAGCCCACAGGACTGTGTAGTGTTCTGTTTGTCTTTTTAGGTGCCAGAAAGATGCCCACGGGTTCCCTCTTATCGGCCACTGTGAGCTTGATGCACATTTCCACCGAGTTCACACTAAGGCAAGCTTCTTCTACCGACAGTCAAAGCAGCATTACCTGCTGAAAGCATGTCCGAACACAGCTGTAGCTGTTAGTAAATGCGGATGTCAATCAGACTGTGTGAAAAACCTCAATCAAGCATCATTACAAGTGAATCTGACTTTTGTTTTTGTTTTTCTTATTTTAAAAAGGAAACGTTACCTACACATGATTAAATTAATCACAATTGCCTTAATCTTTGGACATCTCTAGTTGTTCTTTGGCAGATTTAAGTTTTCAATGCTAAGGAAGAAAGATTCAGTGCCAGTTCCTCCAGACATGCAATCTTACTGATTTTCACAGAAAAACGTGTAAATAGCTGCCTAGAAATCTACTATCAAAATAGTTTGCACCTTATACTTGTGTTTAAGCTCATAATAAGCCACAAGCTCTTTATGCAAAGTTTAAGTGAATTCACTGCAGGTCTGGTCATCATTAATAATTCTTTCTGTTCTCTTATAAGACAGGGTCAGTTCTCTGAACTCCGTTTATTCTTCTCTGTTACTGATATTTATTATAGGCCTTCAATATAAATGTGAACTGGAATAGTTACAACCAATGATGAACCAAAAATAGATAGTGAGGAAAACAGTCCAAACATCACAGTTTTATGCAGTATCCTGAACGCCATCCTTGAACATTGAATGTTTTTGAAAATCCAAACAATTTGTTTGGGAAACACCAAGATGAAAGTTGGCTGTGAGTTTTGTCCTGCAGAACATTTTGGATGTGAATATGTTGTTTAGCGTCACTGAAGTTTGGCAGGTTTTTTCATTCCATCTCTGTGTAACGTGAATACTTACGTATTGTTTCAGCTCTCTAACATTGTGGGTTCACCATTAAAGCTCAGTACTGCCTTAATCAAAGGAAAGAGAGCATTAATCCAAGTGCTCAGGAATGTGTGTGTGTGTGTGTGTGTGTGTGTGTGTGTGTGTGTGTGTGTGTGTGTGTGTGTGTGTGTGTGTGCGTGTGTGCGTGTGTGCGTGTGTGTGTGTGCGTGTGTGTGTGTGTGTGTGTGTGTGTGTGTGTGTGTGTGTGTGTGTATTACAGGCTGCTGGCAGGACAGGCAGTAATTGGAGGCATGCAGATATTCAGAGCTTCTGCTCGGATGGCTTCAGTTCAGACCCACCGGTTCAATCCCTTCATTCCACCTGACTGGTGAGCAAACAGCTGCCTTTTGTTGCCCCAGTGTGTCTTCATTGCTCTTATTAGGGATGCGCTCTGACCAGCATGTCATATATACTACATCACAGCAGATCAGCCAGCCTGCCTCCAGTCACATGCACACCCTCGCTCACAGGCTGCCAAACTCAAGTCTTCATGCTTCACAGTAGTTTTTTGCATTGTAGGATGTGATTTGAAGGTGTGTGGAAATATAAACAGTAAAGTTTGGAGCAGTTTTTTTTAATTATTATTATTAGGCTAGCAGTGTGTTTCTGCATGAATGTGGCCAGCTCCAATTTACGGCGATGGGTCTTTTGAAATATAATGCCACTGTATGTGACAGCAGCTGTTGCGCTACATGCGTATATTTCTGTCTGAAATATTATTTTTGTTGGTCTTTGGCCTTTCATTTCTTTAATTTGACTGGACGTTGTATGAGTATTGGTCTGGAGCCGGACTCAAAAGCAGGTCGGCCACAGATAGGCACTACATGTCAAAGCATGTGCATTAACCACGAAGCCACGTTTCTCTGAAATATACTTATCATAAAGTTATTAAAGCTGGATTGGGTCAGTTAGTCTTTTTACATCAGTTCCTCCCAACTGGAGTCACTTCAGATTCAATTAGGGTTAAAATGAGAGTAAGAGGTTAAGAGTTTGATTAAATTTGATTCGATAAACTTTATTAATCCCCGGAGGGAAATTAAATTGTCACATATACTGTATGTACATGTGTACACTTAAAATAATACGGTCCCACTTTATATTAGGTGGCCTTAACTACTATGTACTTACATTTAAATTAATCATTTGGTACAATGCACTTATTGTGTACATACATGTTCTTACATTGTACTTATATTGTTAATAATACCTTTATGTAATTACATCTGTAATTAATTTCTGTAATTACATTTATAATTACACTGTTGACCATCCCTTACACCTTAACCCACCCTTAAACCTACCCACACCACCAAACCTGTCCCTAACCTTACCCATATCCCACCTCAATAGCAGCAGAAGTGTTTTGCAATACAATATGAACACAATAAGTACACTGTACTTATTTTTTGATGTAAGTACATAGTAGTTAAGGCCACCTAATATAAAGTGTGACCAATAATACTAATAATAATACTAATACTAATAATAATAATAATAATAATAATGGACAGGAATAAACATAGCTCAGTCCAGTTTGACTAACAGTCATCTGCTTAGGACAGATCTGTTCTAAAATCTGACAGCATTTCAAGTTTCAGGTACAGTCAGGAGTAAAAAAAGTCCCTTTTTTTCATCCCTCAGTTTGGGGAAGAGGAATGCAGGTCACAAATCTCAAAGTGTCCATCCATCCTGACACAGAACCACACACAGTGTGTCCGGGTTGAACTCCAACAGGAAGTCCCAGTTCCTGACACCATCAGTCTTGTCACCCAAAGGTCACACATAAACCCAATTTATGGTCAACAGTGTTTGCAAACCATTCCATGTACAATGTCCAAGCAATGTTTTCCTAATGTTACCTCTGGGCAGGAAGAAATGCGTTCAGCCATCTCTTGAGGTGAGCGTGTTTTCTTTGCTAGAGAAGTTTCAGCATCACAGACTCGTTATGAAAGCTTCCTGAAGTGAGTATGCAGGATGTTATTTGAGTGCAGGTATGAATGTACATTTTATCCAGGCATGTAAGGTGTAAATCTAACTACCACTGGTAAAAAGATCAAGTGACAAATTCTGTTGGTGATCAGCTAATTTTGTGCATTTGTTTAGAGTGGTAATATTTGTCAAGCAATTGTTGCTCAAACTTATATGTATTGCTAACACATATTCCTCAACATTCAGTCGATGATATTATCCTGTCATCTCATGCATGAACATGTCAGTTTGTGTAACTGTCCTGTCATTCTCATTGTTGATTCATAGATGCAGACAGGAGCCCATGGTGCTTTGCACTTTATGCAAGGTGAGTCAAATTTATTACTATAGCGGTGGTGGGGAGCTGGTCGATACTCGCGTCAGCAGCCCAGCGTTTCTCTCCACTTCACACACATGCAGAGAGAAGAGCAACCGCATGACAGATCTAACCCCATATTAGCCTCTGTTTCTCTGCTAATAACACAACTAACACTTTGGCATAAATCATCTTCAGACTGTGAGTGCATTGGACTGAGTCAGTTTGTGTCCGAACAGAGCGAGGTTCAGAAAACTGGAGGTCTTTTTTAAAACAGACTTTTCAAGGAATTCAATAAATATACTGAAGCAGAAACAAGATCCTGCTTGAAACACAGTCCTGTGATGTTTGATCTGTTTACCGAATGCCTTTGATTTGAACACGTGAATGTATGATTTAATCTGTAATAATTATCAAGGAATGTGTGATGCGTGTCTGTGAAACGACCCTGGTTTTGGCTTCGCGTGGGCTGGGGTCAGAGCCGGTCTGTGGCAGCGTTTGCAGTTTGCGTGTTCACAAGTCACTGTCCTGGCTGCAAGTTCAGAAGCAGCCCTAGAGAAGAGCGACGTGTTTTAGACGTGTGTGTCGATGGCCGGCGGGTTCTGTGTCTCTGTGTAAGTGTGTGTGCCGTGTCGCCCGTAAGGCTGGATACCCTTATGCCCAATCTACAGTGGCAGATCACTATGTGAAGGCAGACCAGTGGCCACTGATTCCATCTCTCTACCCAGAAGGCCTTGTTTCAGAGGAGATGCTCTAAGTGGAGCTGAGAGCTCTGAGTGGACAATTAGAAAATGGCAGCGAGCGAGAGGAAAATCTACATGGCAGCTGAGCCTCTGCTGCCGTCGTATGCTAATGATCCAGCAGATTTCCCAGCACAGCCTGACAGCTCCAGGTTTGAGCCGCACAGACCAAAATCCCACGCAAGCTAATTCTGCGTATTCCTGAAGGCCAGCGATTTGAGCCGTAAGGGTTTGAAGGACTCTGAGGAGTGTTTAAGAGTCAAATGACTGCTGAATTGAGATCAAGAAACTCTCCTAAATGTTATACTGAGTCTGCGCTTTAAAGTGGGTTTCTTCATTCCGCACCATCCATTATTTTTATATGGCATTCCAACTGGTTTTGATAAAATCGATGTGTTGCCTAAAAACTCAATCCGTGCGTATAACCCTTCCCGACAGTTTTTCAGCAACACTATTTTTTAACAGTAGCTTTTATGGCAGTGAAGACAAGCCTAATCAAACACATCTGAAACAGCTAATCAAGACAACTGTGCTGGAGAACAGCACAATGACAATGTTTTTGACTAAATAAAAACTAAAACTAAAAATCGATGAATGAAAACTTTTAAATGAAGTGTTTATCTGTGTTTCTCATTGAGGATGTTGGTGGTTCCAGATCTCTTGGTCTGACAAAACAAGCCCAGTGTTGGTTATAATGAAGCAAAGTGTGCATGAAGCACCACTGAATGCATGCCATCGTCCTCATTGTGTTCATACAGTTGACATTCTCACACATCAACAAATCACATTTGTTCACTAATGATCATAATTTTTTAACTGAGATTTTTACACTGTGTGAAAATTCATAACATTTGCAGGACAAATAAAGGCTTGTTTTTCCTCACTGCATGAAAAAGTGGAAGAACAGACGTTTCTTTCTCTTGTAAAAAGATGGTTCTGCAGTTTTTCCTCCAGCATGTGGGTGTATTTTGTCAAAGACAGGGTTTAGCAGATATTTTAAACAACAGATTCTCAAAACCTGTTTGCTATTTGAAGATGGAAGTTAATATTTGATCCCAGTCATTTGCCAGGGTTTAATTCATTACTTCAGCCTATCTTACCGTGCACAAACACCATAAAGTGTGTTAAGCTTCGTTTGTCATATTAACCTGTTCCTCACAATCTAATAATTGCTCTGAAAACGTTTGGCCCCTGCCGCTTTCCATCGGGATCACGGAGCCTCTGAAAGAGAGGAGCGGAAGATCCTGCTTTAAGGCATGGCAGGTCATGGTGGAACCAACAGATATGAGTATGTTTACTTCATTTTCCAGCTTTCATTTGCAGGTTTCCAGGAGCATTTGGAGATGGTGTTTTCTGCGTCTGTGGGGTCACCGCAGCGCGGCGCTTCGCCCCCCCTGGAAAATACATTTTTCACTCTCATAGACAGATCAAAGGCTGAAGACGCAGATCAAAGAGCAGAGACTTGCATCTCCAGTCATATCTGTGTTGTTTACATGAATGCTAAAGGCACTAAAATCAAATATATTTTACTTGAAAAATATATGTTTTGTGTCAAAGTATTTTGAAGCCACTTTTGAAGTCCATCAGCATACCAGGGTATAATTTGAAAATTTCAAATGATGGTGTCAAGCTTTAATGTGATTGGCGGAATAACCTTATACAGTGACCGAAACTCTTTACACTCAGCACAGAAACAAGAGGAAAGCTTCAGTCAGCCTTGAGATGCTTTCCAGATGCTGTATTGAGCAAAACGTTTGCTCTTTGAATTAGGCGAATTACATAATTTCCTACATTTGTTCTAAATTTCACAGAATTTTTATGTATCTCTGTGAAATACAAACTGTTAACTGTAACGCTTTTTATCGCGAGGATAAATGTGAGGATTGAAATGAGCAAACGTGTTCAGACCCCTGGAGCCCTCGATTTCTCTGGATTAGTTAAACATGCTCGCCTGCCGTTAAATCTGGAATCTTTTACCAAGTGAACATACAGTGAATCTCCACAGATTCACATTTCTAAAAAGCACATTTAAATATTCATTGTTTATTTTTAATTAATGTCAGACTTTTATCTTTCCTCCATTCATTGTTCCAGTTTTCTTGTTCTTTTTATATTATTATTACTATCATCATCTTCATTGCACCATGTCTACACCGGATGTGACAAAGCGACCGTTGCAAATCATCAGAACTTTGTGTCAGCATGTCATAAATTGAACAATGCATCAGTTTACTGTCGGGATTTGTCGTGTTGCGCTGGCAGTTAATTGAATTCAATGATGTCATCGTCCAGCTCAGTTCAGTTCTAATAGTATCTGTGCAATTAAGTTGACGATATTGCTGGAAATTAAGTGTCCCCAACTAAGCAAGTCAGAGGAACCAAAACTCCCTCTGTGACAGAATGGAGAAAAAACCCTTGGGAGAAACCAGGCTCAGTCGGGGGTCAGTTCTCAGTTCTACTGTATTTTGTCACACCGATCGCGTCTGGTGTAGACACGGTGTTAGGATATTCATGCTGGCAATAAAATATAAGACGTTATGGTCAGAAGTTATCATTATATTCAAAAAGTTATTCGATGCAAACTTTCTACTTAGCATGTGTATCTAACTGCAAATGAAAGGCCTGATAGAGAGATCAAAGAGGGCTGAAGTCTTTGGCCAGTCGATGCTTGCAGCACTTGTGTTTGAGGGCTGTCGGTGTGTTTGCGCGTGTGTTTCAGTGTCGGAACAGATGCGCGGCGGCGCGTGGACGCCTGGAGCCGCTCCAAACCGCCGCGCGCGATCAGCAGGGCAGAAGAGGTGACACTTCACATCAGGTGAGTCCACATCTCCGCCTGCCCTCCTCCTCTCTGTCGCAGATGCAGTGCTTTCCGAGGCCACATGTTAACCTTTATTCAGCATGACAAGCACATGAATGCTGTTCAGGCCGTGTAACCGTGATCCTCTCGCTCTGTTTGTGGACAGTAAATGTTCTGCTAGGCCTTTAGGTTAACCACACCAGTTCCTAACCTCACCCTCGTAACACGGACTCCCAAACTTAAACCCTGACCACGGTGCTAGCACAGATGTTGTTTCAGCGACGTTTGGCTCTTCGATCATTTAAAGATCGATACTTCTGTCTGTCCGGAAATATATTCGCATTCAGGCAGAGACGTACTGTCCTGTTTCGTTGATTACAGCCATGTCGAACCCACCGTTAGTGAGCAGAAAATGACTTTATCTCAAATGAGCCACATTGTTACAGTGATTTGCAGTAAGGCCGTTTTCGCAGTGCTTTGGAATATTAAAGCCTGATTTATATTTCAGCAGTTTGACACCTTGACATTTTGGCACCCCTGTTTTGAATTTCAGCATGCGTTTTGACATGTTTATATTAATAACATTGTGATCTCTGAAGGCCATTGCCCCAGGCTAGTGCAATGAGACTACCAAAGAAAGGCATTTCAAAAGGAATTCTAGAGCAGCAGAGGGACTCCTCAAATCAGCTCTGATACTTTAGGCTGATAAAAATCCATTAGGCCCAACGGCACAGACGGGGGGGAAGGAGCGGAGTGCCTGGACAGGCCGAGAGCCTGCGGGGGGCGGGAGGACTTCGCGCTGGAGATCCGTTAATCAGCGGCTCAGGAGATCTCGGGAAAGAGCCCGGTGTTCTGCAGATCGGTGCTGCTCTTTAAAAACAATCTGCGCTTGGAAGCACGCCTGTCTTTCTGCAGCGTTTGACAGATGATTCTCTGCGCAGGATGGAGGTGTTAGGCCTCACCGTCGGCCGGGTGAGTGGATGGATGACATGAGGAGAGGATATTGCATTAGTATCAGACATGCTGAAATGTGACACATACGGCAGCAGATGAGATTATATTAGCACACTGCAGGCTCACATTAACTCGTATGATTGAATGAAAGTGTGCCATTAGACAGCAACACACTATATTCCATAAAATCAGCAAAACTGATTTGATCTTCACTGTTATTCCAAACACACACACATCCTAGATTGTTCTGCTTAATTGAGAAGGATAAAACAATCCCATTGTTTCTTTCATTCCTAACCCCATTTGTTGTTGTTGTTGTTGTTGTTGTTGTTTTTATTGTTTTTTTCCCCCCAAAGGGCATATTTTATATATGTATACACGCGTTTTTTACATATATGTGACCCTAGACCACAAAAGCAGTCATAAGTAGCACAGGTATATTTGTAGTAATAGCCAAAAATACATTGTATGGGTCAAAATGATTCAGTTTTTGTAAATTTCCTACCATAAATATATCAATTTTTATAATAATATAAATTTTTGATTAGTAATATGCATTGCTAAGAACTTCATTTGAACAACTTTAAAGGTGATTTTCTCAATATTTGGATTTTTTTGCACCCTCAGATTCCAGATTTTCAAATAGTTGTGTCTCAGACAAATATTGTCCGATCCTAACAAACCATACATCAATGGAAAGCTGATTTATTCAGCGTTCAGAGGATGTATAAATCTTTGAATTACAGCAGGAATATGTGTTAATAAAGCATTTATTAACACACTGAGCAACTATTATCATGTGTTTAAATAATAATATTTATAAATGTACAATTAAATAGCTTGTTATTCACTTACTTACACTTTCTAAATGATCTTATGAACCATTGGCAACTCCTAAATAACTGGTTTGTAAATAACGTAAAAAGAAATGATAAATTGATTATTAATAAAGTATGGAGATACAATTATTAAACATTATAGATGTGCTCAAAAACAAAACATTTATAGCTGTTTTTATAAACTGCTTACTAATGCCTATTAATGTTGGAACAATGCTTTATAAATGATGAACTGACTATTTACTAATGATTAACTAATGATTCATAGTGTGCACTTATTATAAAGTGTTACCTCATAAGGTTGCAAAAGATTTCTATTTCAAATAAATGTTATTCTTTTGAACTTTCTATTCATCTGTGAATCCTGAAAAATAAAACATATCACAGTTTCCACAAAAACACTGGGCAGCACAACTGTTTTCAACATTGATAATAATCAGAAATGTTTCTTGAGCAGCAAATCAGTATATTATTATGATTTCTGAAGATCATGTGACGCTGAAGACTGGAGTAATGATGCTGAAAATACAGCTGCGCATCACAGAAATAAATTACAGTTTAACACATATTCACATAGAAAACAGCTGTTATAAACTGAAAGAATTTTCTCACAATATTGTTTTTTACTTTAAAAAAAAAAAAAGGCCTACAAGAGCAGAACAAACTTCTTTTAAAAACTTTTAAAAAACTAAGTGCATCAAAAAAATATAGCAGATCATACAGTTCAAGGTAGGGATGCACAATTTTCCCAGGAAACACACAGTCCGATCAAATGTAACTGAATAGAAAAAAATCAGAAAGGTTTTGCTAAAATATAACCTGTAATAATGTAACTGAAAGTCCAGTAATGTAAATCAGCAGTGTTGAGGATGTTTTTTTGTTTTTCATCTTTTTAACCACATCAATCAGACCCTCTGCTGAGTCCAGCCGAGCCCACCAGGACCTGTCAGAACCGATAACACACTCTGATAGACACACACACACACACGGAACACATCACACACTCTGATAGACACACACACACACACACACAGAACCTGTCACACACTCTGATAGACACACACACACATATACATAATTAAATGTATCTTCCACATTAAAATCATTTATCATGAATTAAATAGAAAATAGTATTTGGAATTATCTAACATTAAACTGAAAAATCATTCTGCATTGACTAAAATGATTTGTCGAGACGGAGCGTCATGAGAGTTTCAGATTCAGTAAAGATCCGTTGTGACATGACTCTCACAAAGCAGTTACAGTCTCCTGGATATTTTCTGCTTTTGTTATGAATGCAGCCGCGCACGCATGTGTGTGTGTGTGTGTGTGTGTGTGTGTGTGTGTTTCGCGCTGCCCCGTGGCCTCGCCTCCATCTCAGCTCTGCTAAAAAACACGAGTCTGTGACCTCTGACCTTTGTCTGCTTGCACACTCACCGTCAGGACGCTCAACACATAGTCCAACAGTGAGTTTCCAGCACTCACATCAATTCAGCTCAAAAGACAGAGAAAGATAAAGTCACACAAGTTCAGGAAAAAAGCAAAGATCACAGCGAAGGGATTGAGGGAAAAACAGATTTTAGAGTCACACTGCAGCAGCTCTGAAATGGAGCCTCTATTCATTCGTTTGACACTCGCATCACAGCTCTGTTTACTGGCTGAAGAATCACAGTTATTCTTTTCACAAACTTCCATTCAGCTCAAAGAACTTTAACTGGTCCTATTGATCCATATCATCTAGCAGCCGGTCAGAGGTCAGAGGTGCTTCGGATCGCACAGACTCCGTGCTATGTTTTAGCCGGTCGTGTGCTTGGATTGCTATGGAAACACTGTTATTGGCATGAGCTTTTAGAGCTAAAACCCTAGACTTGTTTTCTTATAAGTGGTTCCCAAGTGAGAACAAAAGGCTTGACCAGAGATGTCTGCGCTCCACAATGAGCTCCGAGCGTCTGATGCGCGGCTTTTGAAAATGCCCACCGTCTTTTGAGGAGGATCCATCTTGAAATCGTTTTGAGCAACACGTTTCACTTCGGTCCAAATGTGTCAGGTCTGCTATAAACGCTCACATTTATCGCTTTCAGGACGTGAAATGATTTTTCTTACTGAGTGTCTTCTTCTCTAAGGTTTTATTAAACAGAATGGGGGAAGAAAGCAGAGTGTTTCATTAGATTTCAGAATTCACTCGAGCGGCACGAGACTCTGCGTGTCTGAAGGAGTCGACGATATTCATTGATCCTCTCAAACGTGATTCCCGAATTATCATGTGATGCGAGGAAGTGCAAATCGTTACACATCACATACAGCCGTTCAACGGAAAATAAGCTAGGATATTATAGGATACTATAAACTAGAATATTATGGGATTATAATTATACTAGGATACAGAAAGGCCACATCCCTGTTAAATATAATATGGCACATTTGTCAAGTCACCTTTATTTCTAAAGTGCTTTACACAATACAGATTGTGTCAAAGCAGCTTTACAGTGTCAAACAGGAAAATAGTTGGTCAATAATGCAAAAGGACAATAACAAAGAGTCATTTTTCCTGTTAAAGTCAATTCATTGATGATTCTCGCTTGTATCATGGTTTGTAAAGAAACTTTTAAACTGTTACAGAAATGGTTTTTAATTAGACATGTGATCTGCCTCTGAAACATCCTTTCTGTTTAGAATCAGAATCAGAATGAGCTTTATTGTCAGATATGTTAACACATACGAGGAATTTGTTTTCGTGACAGAAGCTTCCAGAGTGCAACAGAATGACAGTGACAGGACAAAAACACAGATAATAAAAGAATAAAAATAGAACAAGTAAATAGGGAATAACAATATACAAATTGACAATTGTATGCACAGATATGTTACAATAGACAGTTTTGTATGTACAGGTATACAAACTGTAACTGTAAAATAAGTATGTGTGTTAGATAAATAAGTGTATAAATAGTGTTGTGTGTTCCACAATTATTGTCAGGTGTTCATGAGATTAGACTGTAAAGAACACTGTAAACAATCGTTATTGACAGAGAAACAATGATGAATTGATTTTAATATTATTAGTCATTATTTCCTTAGTGTAATTTACAGTTCAAATGTATGCTTTATAAAAGCCTCCCTCTTTCTCACTCTCTCTCTCTCTCTCTCTCTCTCACACACACACACACACACACAGAGCGGTGCAACTGAGAATATTGCCTGTTATTTTCTCCTGCAGTGTCTAATTCAAGGACGGTGGGAAGAAGTTCTCAAGGTCAGCAAGAGAGTGAGTGTGTGTCCCAAACAGGCTAATCAGAGCGGCGTCCCCTCAGAGGAAACCACACACACACACACACACACACACACACACACACACACACACTCACGGCCTCCAGAGACTCTGCTGCTCTTTTTGCCCACACTGCATCTACTGCAAATGAATCAGGTGAGAGTTGTGCAGAGCTGAGGGAAGATGGGCCCCGGGACCGTGTGTGTGTGTGTGTGTGTGTGTGAGACGCAGCAGCCGGACTCGTGCACGTCCGTCAGACAGCGGTTCATGTTGGACGCCGCTGATCTTGCGGTCATCATTTATTCATGCTGAGCGCGGCTGAGCGGTCGCTGTTGCTCGCTGCTGAAACCCGTGGCTCAACATTCAACATCTTTACTCAAATTGTGCCTGATCTGCCCGTTTAATAATGCATCGCTTGGTTTTTTGTTATGTTAAAAAGCTGCTTTTTGCTCTGTTTGCAGGACCGTAATGCCATGTGACACTCCCTCCCTACAGTCCCGCCTGTGGCCCGGAGACAGGAACGCCGCTCCAGTGATTGACAAGGACAAAAAGAGGTGTGATCCCATTTATGTTTCTGAATCGTCAACCGCATCGATGGGAGACGGGAATGACAGCTGGGACTGTAACTTTGAGCGTGAGAGGTAAGGACTTCAACGAGACGATCGTGATCACAATCCAGGAACGCGATCAAGGCGAGAAAATCTTGTGCTGAGGATTTTAATTATTTATCAGGACACTGTGTTCCGTTCCGATGAAGTGAGTGTTAAAGCACCAAACTCTCATTTCTATACACACGTAACCTTCTTGTCTTTAGCTTTCATAGTTCAAAGGTGCAAATGTTGTAATGCCCGAGTTCGCTGTTTACCGGCCATTCAGAACTTCAACTACTCAAAAGAAAACACCAGAAACACACCAGATTATCAAACTGCTTAGACTGAAATATATTTATTATTAATTCTGCATCACTGAATCGCTTTCAGTTTTACTAAAGTCAATGGTTGTATGCAGATGCCATAAAAATAAAACAAAACAGAAAAAAAAAATTATTTGAAATTCTTTAAAAAAATTTTTTTTTATAAAATACCATTTATTTTGTTGTTTATTTTGTTTGTTCACTCTGAAAATTAGCAGACGGACTGTCCATCGCACACACGTTATTCTGTACTCAAGCATTATTCTGTACTCGCACTTTCAGTACTCTTGTTATTCTTTTCTCTCCTTGTTCTGTACTCACACTTTATTCAGTACTCTCATTATTCAGTACTCTCGTTATTCTGTACTCGCGCTTTATTCAGTACTCTTGTTATTCTGTACTCATTATTCAGTACTCATGTTTTATTCAGTACTCTCATTATTCAGTACTCTCATTATTCGGTACTCACACTTTATTCAGTACTTTCATTATTCAGTACTCTCGTTGTTCTGTACTCACACTTTATTCAGTACTTTCGTTATTCTGTACTCTCATTATTCAGTACTCTCATTATTCTGTACGCTTTATTCAGTACTCTTGTTATTCTGTACTCATGCTTTATTCAATACTCTCATTATTCTGTACTCACGCTGTATTCAGTACTCTCATTATTCTGTACTTGCGCTTTATTCAGTACTCTCGTTATTCAGTACTCACGCTTTATTCAGTACTCTCATTATTCTGTACACTCATTATTCGGTACTCACACTTTATTCAGTACTCTCATTATTCGGTACTTACACTTTATTCAGTACTCTCATTATTCTGTACTCACACTTTATTCAGTACTTTCATTATTCAGTACTCTCGTTGTTCTGTACTCACACTTTATTCAGTACTTTCATTATTCAGTACTCTCGTTGTTCTGTACTCACACTTTATTCAGTACTCTCATTATTCGGTACTCATACTTTATTCAGTACTCTCATTATTCTGTACTCACACTTTATTCAGTACTTTCATTATTCAGTACTCTCGTTGTTCTGTACTCACACTTTAATCAGTACTTTCGTTATTCAGTACTCTCATTATTCTGTACGCTTTATTCAGTACTCTCGTTACTCTGTACTTGCGCTTTATTCAGTACTCTCTTTACTCTGTACTTGCGCTTTATTCAGTACTCTCGTTACTCTGTACTTGCGCTTTATTCAGTACTCTCGTTATTCTGTACTCACGCTTTATTCAGTACTCTCATTATTCTGTACACTCATTATTCGGTACTCACACTTTATTCAGTACTCTCATTATTCGGTACTCACACTTTATTCAGTACTCTCATTATTCTGTACTCACACTTTATTCAGTACTTTCATTATTCAGTACTCTCGTTGTTCTGTACTCACACTTTATTCAGTACTTTCATTATTCAGTACTCTCGTTGTTCTGTACTCACACTTTATTCAGTACTCTCATTATTCGGTACTCACACTTTATTCAGTACTCTCATTATTCTGTACTCACACTTTATTCAGTACTTTCATTATTCAGTACTCTCGTTGTTCTGTACTCACACTTTAATCAGTACTTTCGTTATTCTGTACTCTCATTATTCAGTACTCTCATTATTCTGTACGCTTTATTCAGTACTCTCGTTACTCTGTACTTGCGCTTTACTCAGTACTCTCGTTACTCTGTACTTGCGCTTTACTCAGTACTCTCGTTACTCTGTACTTGCGCTTTATTCAGTACTCTCGTTACTCTGTACTTGCGCTTTATTCAGTACTCTCGTTATTCTGTACTCACGCTTTATTCAGTGCTCTCATTATTCTGTACGCTTTATTCAGTACTCTCGTTACTCTGTACTTGCGCTTTATTCAGTGCTCTCATTATTCTGTACTCATGCTTTATTCAATACTCAAGTTATTCTGTACTCACACTTCCTTAAGTTCAAGGCGGTACTCCAAAAAAAACAAATCTACTCAATAGTGGAAATTTCACTTCAAGAATGAACAAAGTGGCATCAATTAATTTTAATTTAAGTGTTTGGAAAAAATGCATATTTTATATTTTTTCAAACATATTTTTATTGTTATAATTATTATTTCATACTACTTAATTCAAACCAGGAAAAAAAAAATGTTTTAACTGAAAACAGAATACACTATTTTCAGGTGTGCATTTACACTTACACAAAAACCGTGTGTTCACCCTTTAAAGATGTTTCCAATTTGCAAGGTTCTTTAATCAATCATAAACCACCAGTATTGGCTAATGAGTTGATATGTGTTACTCGCCATAGTAGATTTTTATTTCTAAACCTGTTTACAGCTGTGAAATATATTACTGCTGGAGTGATGAGGTTCAGCCTGATGATGAGCTGTCAGAGCAGTTTTAATGAGAGCTGATTAAGTCATGTACGTTAACAGCTGAGCGATGACGTGTCTATGCTTTAGTTTGGGTCGAGGCCCAACAGGACACTGTTCTACTTCTGAAATCAACAGACGGGGACAGAAGTCAAATCCACATATACAGAGCATAAAGCATTAGCCATCCATCACCATACACAGATCATCACGTGAGGAAAACATGAGTAGCAACAAGCATTTCACTAGATAAACCTGATGATGAGAGCAGAACACATCTGCTTAACTGTCCTTCCAATTTTTCCCCATAGCTCTTCTCTTATACACACGTAAAGATGAAAGGTGTAAAGGTCAGATTAAGCTTGTCTGGCTACATGATCAGTCTCAGATGATGATGGTGTTACAGTGAGGATGATGATGGCCAGAGCAGCGGCTCTATTCAAATGCACAGGCCCCCGGTGCAGGAAAATAAGCACCTGTCATGCGCCAAGCCAAGTGTTAAGTGCAGAAATTGTGGAGGCCGGCCGCTGTTTCCGCAGGCAGACATTTGGGTGGCAGTGCGGCGGGAGCTGAGGGGCATCATGGCAACTGTTATTTACTGGTCGTCTGCCTCATTTCCCACAATTCAGTCTGGCTGCGTTACACATGCTAAGGGGCTGAAATCCCTCCGTGTTGAGGCTGCAGGGAAAAAAAGACGACAAACATTTAGATCATTTATTCAGACTGTGTGGCATCGTCCTCTGGCCGCGATGATGCCGTTCCCTCTGGTGCGGCTCCGACACTGGGATTTACAGCAGCATAAAACTAACTTCACATGAAGGCACAAACACATGCACAGGCCCGCTGCATTACCTTTTTTTTTTTTTTTTTTCAATATGTAATGTCTCTGAGAAGATGATACACTTCACTCATATAATAAACTTAAATAAACTTCTTAGTAATCTAGCACAAACAGCAGCATAAATGAAACAAGCATTTACTGATTTTGACAAGCACTAAAAACACATTTACAATAAAATGTATGAATAAACAGCAAATGCAAAACTCATATGTGTCAGATTCATTTAACAATTTATTTTCTTGTCTTTTGTTCCAATCATAGTCATTTATATTTGGGTCTTCATCTCCACCTAGTGGAGAACTGAGGAATCACAGTTACAGTATCAGCACTGGTGGGGCCTTCTTTAAAAACTGTTCTATAAACTAATGTCCTTAAAACTAAAAAACAAAAATCCATGAATCAATCAGTCTGAGTAAAGGCCACCAGCTGGTTTCCATATACACACACTGTCTCCTGTGCTCATACTGCCGTGTGTTTGCATTACATCAGCTGGAAAGAGTAAAGAAGATTCCCCATCAGTGTGAGAAAAGCACTCTCTCTCTCTCTCTATATGTATGTGTGTGTATATATATATATATATATATATATATATATATATATATATATATATATATATATTACACTTTATTTTAAGGTGTCCTTGTTACAGTGTAATTATACATTTATGTACTGAGTCATATTAATTAACTACATGTATTATCTACAGTCGTGGCCAAAAGTTTTGAGAATAACATAAATATTAGTTTTCACAAAATTTGCTGCTAAACTGCTTTTAGATATTGGTTTCAGTTGTTTCTGTGATGTACTGAAATTTAATTACAAGCACTTCATATGTTTCAAAGGCTTTTATCGACAATTACATGACATTTATACAAAGAGTCAGTATTTGCAGTGTTGGCCGTTCTTTTTCAGGACCTCTGCAATTCGACTGGGCATGCTCTCAATCAACTTCTGGGCCAAATCCTGACTGATAGCAACCCATTCTTTCATAATCACTTCTTGGAGTTTGTCAGAATTAGTGGGTTTTTGTTTGTCCACCCGCCTCTTGAGGATTGACCACAAGTTCTCAATGGGATTAAGATCTGGGGAGTTTCCAGGCCATGGACCCAAAATTTCAATGTTCTGGTCCCCGAGCCACTTAGTTATCACTTTTGCCTTATGGCACGGTGCTCCATCGTGCTGGAAAATGCATTGTTCTTCACCAAACTGTTGTTGGATTGTTGGAAGAAGTTGCTGTTTGAGGGTGTTTTGGTACCATTCTTTATTCATGGCTGTGTTTTTGGGCAGAATTGTGAGTGAGCCCACTCCCTTGGATGAGAAGCAACCCCACACATGAATGGTCTCAGGATGCTTTACTGTTGGCATGACACAGGACTGATGGTAGCGCTCACCTTTTCTTCTCCTGACAAGCCTTTTTCCAGATGCCCCAAACAATCGGAAAGGGCCTTCATCGGAGAATATGACTTTGCCCCAGTCCTCAGCAGTCCATTCACGATACTTTCTGCAGAAGATCAATCTGTCCCTAATGTTTTTTTTGGAGAGAAGTGGCTTCTTTGCTGGCCTTCTTGACACCAGGCCATCCTCCAAAAGTCTTGGCCTCACTGTGCGTGCAGATGCTCTCACACCTGCCCGCTGCCATTCCTGAGCAAGCTCTGCACTGGAGGTGCCCTGATCCCACAGCTGAATCAACTTTAGGAGACCAAAGTTTTGAGAATGACACAAAAACATCCTCCGAGAGCAACTTCTCCCAACCATCCAAGAACAGTTTGGTGACGAACAATGCCTTTTCCAGCATGATGGAGCACCTTGCCATAAGGCTAAAGTGATAAGTAAGTGGCCTGGGGAACAAAACATTGAAATTTTGGGTCCATGACCAGGAAACTCCCCAGAACTTAATCCCATTGAGAACTTGCAGTCAATCCTCAAGAGGCGGGTGGACAAACAAAAACCCACAAATTCTGACAAACTCCCAGCATTGATTATGTAAGAATGGGCTGCCATCAGTCAGGATGTGGCCCAGTAGTTGATTGACAGCATGCCAGGACGAATCGCAGAGGTCTTGAAAAAGAAGGGTCAACACTGCAAATATTGAGTCTTTGCTTAAACTTAATGTAATTGTCAATGAAAGCCATTGGCACTTATGAAATGCTTGTAATTTTACTTCAGTATACCATAGTAACATCTGACAAAAAGATCTAAAAACACTGAAGCAGCAGACTTTGTGAAAATTAATATTTATGACATTCTCAAAACTTTTGGCCATGACTGTATATGGTTAGGGTTAGGATTAGGGTTTGGTTTAGGGTTACTTGCATGTAATTTATTGTTACTATAACAGTAAGTACATGTAACGTTTAACAATAATTGCGTTTACATGGACCCTCTTAATGCGATTATAATGAGATTTTGGCAATATTGTGATTATGTTTCATCTCATGCAAACGCAATACTTCGATCTAAATAATGCGATTAAGCTCATAATCGCAGCAGGAATAATCGTATTAACATAGGTGGCATACGCCGATTTTAATCGGAATATACAGGCATGTAAACACCTTAATCGCAGTATTGCCGCTCTGACCAAAGTGCGCATGCGCTTGTGACATATATGAATAACGTGACACGCACCTGTAATAATACAGAGATTAGAAACAATGGAGGGGAAGAAAGCATCGCATTCTGAGGAAAACACAAGAAGCTGCCAGCAGTCTCTGTTCCTTACCCTCATCCAGAACGCGACGGCAGCGTAAAGGCAAATTCCATCACATTTCTATGGCGCAGAAAAAGCGTGGAATACAGCCATACAAAATCATTATGCATTAGACGTAAATAAATTAAAACAGCGACCAGTAACACTGCTCTTTCTGAGTCCATCATTTGTGCTGTCCAGTGGGGTATGTGAATAATGGCAGTAAAAAAATTAACCACAATTCTTAGCGAATAATAAGAATAATGGAAATTGCATGTAAACGGGAGTAAGAGCTTGCTCTTGACATGTAAACATCGTAATGTGATTAAGTCCTTACTCTGATTATTGGAAATAATCGCAATATTCGTGCGCATGTAAACGCAGTCAATGACACCTTAAAATAAAGTGCTACCAGAAAATATATAATCATTAAAGTGTCATGAAACCCCTTGTTTCAGCACTGGTCTTTCACACCTTAGATCTGAAAAAGACTCCAGAAATGGGCATATAAAGCTGTGGAAAAGTGGGAGTGTAGAGGGTGGGAAGAGGGGAGAAAACAACCAATAAAACACAGACCTACAACACACTAATTATACAGACAAATGAATATTAAAATATCTTTAAAACAGAAAGAATAAAGGCAGTCACTATTTGTTTACACTTCTTTGAATTTTTGGTCTATATCTCATTGTTTGTCGTTTATCACAATAATCCGTCGTGTCATAGCATTTATGATCAGATTATTTGTGTGTCATTTTATTTGAAGACGACGTGATATGTGCATGTATAAGGTGCTGATTCATGTTTGGGGCACGAGAGAATTTTAAATAAGAATGAAACACGCTTGCTCCGCTCCATATATTAAAGTCGACATGAAACGGAAGTTGCGACTGTCTTTTCTTCTCTGCTGTGACGTATATATCCGAGTGAAACGGCATCTGAAATGAGAGGGCGGGACTTGATTTCGTTCTTCGAAATTGATTGGATTGATGGAAGTTGGGGCGTTACTAACAAAATGGAGGCAGATCTGAAATGCCAGTTTGCAGTAAAGCCCAATTTATACTTCTGCATCGGACCTACGCCGTAAGCTGTGTTTCGGTTTCCATTTATACTTCTGCGTCATCGTCTGCGTCGACGTGCAGCACACATGCGAGCCGCTAGTCTGCAGTGTCCACGGGGCATGTTGCTTGTGAACCCGCAGTACCACGGCAAAAGCCGAAGAAGAAGCGGCTCGTCGGAGAAGCCGTGACGGTGGCAAATAAAAGGAGACAACAAAGGAACAGGAGAAGATGGCATTCTTTCAATCTCCACAAGGACATGTACCACAGCAGATCAACATTGTTTGTCGCGGACAACTAGTGATGTATAATGCTATGTAGTATAAGAAATGATAAGACACTTGTTCTTTGCTTTGTTTTAATTTACATAAGAAGGTGTAACATTAAACTATATTACAGAGCTCATAAACGCACACACAACTCAAATGCATACGGAGGGAGGGGTTCTAGCAGACCAATCACAGCGCTTGCGGTCCACGTAGAATAGAGGTGCACGTCAGGCACGGCGTAGGTTACGGCGCAGGCCTGTGCGTCTCTGCGTAGGCTCGACGCAGAAGTATAAATTGGGCTTTAGTGCTGGGGGATTTCTCGCCATTGGATTCACCGCCAACACCCAAGCATAAATAAATGTTTTATTTATTAGGGATGACGACCACGATCAACAGCACAAACCATGCCTAAACAGCATGCGCGCGCGAGAGAGAGACTGCCTGAATATGAGCGCGTCCTCCATCAGGTTAAGTCATATTCATGAAACAAATTAGTTTGCGATGTCCTAAGAGTAATGTTGTCATACTATCCTAATATCTTTTCAGTGTTTAAGGGTAACATACTCCCTCATGACTGGTGTCAGTGCTATAAAGTGAAGCATCAGCTTTTCCCCTGTCGTTTCCCCAGCGTTTACCCCTTACGTCACTAGCTCCGCCCTCGCACCATCACTCGTGACCTGGAGAGTAGAGAAGTCGTTTTGAGGGGAGGTTAACATTTTTTATTAAAGATTACGAGGGCACATGAATTTAAAAAAAATTATGAAGTGCACGGATAAATTCTTTATAATAAACATTACAGTATTCCATCAAAAAATAAGAAGAGTCAATTTTGATTTCATGCCGACTTTAACTATGATCTGCGCAGCGAGTGTTAAAGGGGTGGTTGACTTTTTTTTTATTTTTTTTTTAGGCTTGATTGTGTTTATGGGGTGCAGTCTATCATGTGTTCATGCTTCGTTTTTTTTTTAAAAACGCATTATTTTTCACGTTACCTTTACCACGTCGTCTATATTGCTTATCAATTTGAGCCCGATTGAGATGCAGAGAAAATTAATGAAGAGGATCGCGCAGAACCTGTGCAAGCATGCCTCTTAATGGTATGTTTGTTTGTTGTTGTCTCATAGTTTTAGATACGCTGTTGTTTGTAAATGCTACTGCTTCTGTTAGCTTTTAATATAAGGTTTTATTCTGATTCAAGCTTTAATACAGCATAGCAACCGCACGCACGTCCATGTATAACGCTTCTCATTGCTGTGTGAAAATAAGTGAATAATTGGAACAGTTTGTTGGAGCTGATCTGATGATCTGAATGAGAGAGAGAGAGAGAGAGAGAGAGAGAGATGCAGAGCAGGAGACGTGAGGAACAGTATTAAGAGGCTGTTTTAGAACATTGATTTTGAATCTTGTGAATCCATTAGAATCGTTAGAAGACAGAATCGCGTTTCATATATGAATAGATTTTTACGTGCACCCCTAGTTTTCTCTTCCTCTTCTCTAAAGCAGCGCAGCATGGCCCCGCCCCCTTCCTTGCGTGTTCCCGAGGGCGGGGTTTGTCAGGGTTCGTGAGGTATCAGACCCGGGAAGTAACTCGTTGTAGTCCCTTACCAGCCGTTTTTGTAGGCATTAAACTACCAGAATTTTTGCCGTTTGTATTGAACTTTCAGCGCTGCAACTTTGCAGATATTGTTTATGCTCAAACAGCAACATTACACACTAACTAACGTTAAAAAAGTGAAATCGCAATCAACCACCCCTTGTGACTGCCCGGTTGAAGAATAAAGGATTTAACTCGTGCACTGCTGTTGTACGGTCTTCCTTACTGTGTTTATCGTCCTTATAGACTTCACAACACCGTAAGAGCTAGAACAGATGAATAAACAATATTGGAAATTGTAATGAATTCACATTCACAAAAATAATACAAAAACAATCGACCTTACAGCAACAGAATTATGAAATTAATACTAACATTCATCCTAAACAACATAAAATTACTTGTAAATAAAACAAACATATAAAACAGGTTTAGAGACACCATACGCTATATGCGTGTATGTAAAGCACATAAATGTTCTTGACTACCTTGTTCTCCTTTCCAACCAGGTGCCAAACAACAAAGTCGAAACAAAACGAAATACTGCGAAATAAATCCGCAAACAGTGACTAAATTCACTTGAAAGTGTCCTTTAATCTAACTCCGTGATCCGTCTCCGTGCGCTCTCTCAGTATTCGCGATCTCCGTGCAGTGAGCGGGCTCTTGACACTTCCGTCAAGCCGCCTTTCAAAATAAGAGTCTCTATCGGTTAAATAACTTAAGAGTGCAAAATAATATTCCAAAATATAATAAACACATAACTAATATTAAGAAAGGACAGAATTAAATAATGTAAGAATAATATATAAATCCTGGAAACTAATTCTAATAACTGAGGGTTATTTACACCCCTTTAAACTTGTCGCAGTGTTCAGTGCAGAAACCACTCTCTCATGCATACCCCCATTTATTGACTGACAGTGTGCTGTGTGAACATGATGTTACTGTAGTTCTAGACTAAATGTGATTGTGCATTAATTCATCCCACTCGCAAAAAAAAGCCTGCAATAATTAAATATGTTAAACTAGTGGTTCTCAACTGGTTTGGCCTTGGGACCCATGTTTTCCCATGGTCATCAAGGCGCGACCCACTTTTAATATATATATATATATTGTTGGGTTTCCCCCTCCGTACAGATCACGTTCCGGTAGAATCCCCCTCGGTAGAAATCGCGATCGCGTTCCCGGTAGAGCCCTGCACGGGCCTCAAATTTAGGCCCGAGCCCGGCACGTGTCCGACAGTTTAACAATATTACCGCCTGAGGCGAGCCCGTCTTTTTTCCCCCTTCTCCCAAATCAGATTATAATACTGTTTCAGCTATTAAAATAGTTCAATTTTGTATGTAATGGCAAAGTGATTATATTTCGTTTCGTTTCTTTATTAAATTAATTTAGAAAAACGTTTGGAGCATTTTTTTTTTTGTCCATTAAATAAGTTTTTTCTTTCTTAAAGTAATGACCAAGCGGCAGCAGCAGACCGGCAGACTGATCATAGCCTATGTTTGATCAATTTTAATTCTCAAATCATCACGACTTGCCTAAAATAAAATCTATAGATATAGCCTACTGAAACAGTTCAAGCATATAACAATGTTTAAACGTTAAACCTAGATAAATGTGCGCTGCATCAAATAGTTTGTGCGGAGAATCGAAGCTAAAGCGCAGGACATGGAGGCATCAGCTCAATCAATTGCATTTTTTTCAATGGAAACACCTTAAAAGACGCCATAGTTTTTGCTCATAAAAGGTAAGAGTGATAAATCATTCGGAAATGTAAAGGGTCTACTCTTATTTGTGTGCACTCACAATATCAACAAAAAGTCGTGCTTTTAAGAAAATGATGTGCTTTCTGCCGTCTCCTCTTGAACAGGAGCGCTTCACAAAAATGAACCGAAAGTCAGCGAATACATGCCTCACAGACATGATAAATATATCCATAGAAAGCTTTAAATTATTACTTAAAGAAATAAATCAAATCGAAAACTAAAACACTGACACAAAAACAGTTTATTAGTAAATAATTCAAATATCTCCTTAATATTTCCCCCGGACACATTCATGGTAATTTTGCTGGGGCTTTGCGGCAAGCTTCAGCCTATTGCGTGTATTTGAAGCAGAGCTCTTCATCTGCGCTGACAGCGCTCTCTGCTGCTGCGGGACTCTAAAACACCGTCGAGACGCTCTTCACTTTCACGGCACGGTCTCGTGTTGTTTCCACCAGCGCGGCATTTTTTTCAGTCACTAATTGATGGATGTCTAAAATTATGAAGGTAAAATGACGTCAAAAAGATTTGCAAGCGCAGGGTAAGATTTGTGAAAGTGTACATAAGATAGCAAGCGTAAATTAATTTTGCATTCGCAAGAAAAGAGTTGTAAAAGTGCAAATTGCATTTCAAGCGTAAGAAAAAAAGATTTGCAGCCTTTTACTGTTTTTTTGTAAGTGTATATCATGTATTGTGAAACTGCAACTTCATGCTAAGGCAAAATAAATATGATCTGTATTCTTCTGACTTTTATTTTTCCGCGTTTACACTTTATGCACTGTTGTTTCACCCAAATACAGCCAAAAGTATTGCAAGCCTTTGCCCAGTGATTTGCAAGTGAAAACAACCGTATCAAAAACTGCAAATCAGATTGACTGTGGAAAACCAATATGTGTGTGTAGAAAAAAAATCGTTGCAACTGTCTAAATGACTTCTTGCATGCATAGAGCAAAATGTTCCCCAAATAACCCGCTATGTACAGGTTCTGGTCATATAATTAGAATATCGTTAAAAAGTTTATTTATTTCACTAATTCCATTCAAAAAGTGAAACTTGTATATTATATTCATTCATTACACACAGACTGATATATTTCAAATGTTTATGTCTTTTAATTTTGATGATTAGAGCTTACAGCTCATGAAAGTCAAAAATCAGTATCTCAAAATATTAGAATATTTACATTTGAGTTTCAATAAATGACCATCCCTACAGTATAAATTCCGGGTATCTCTTGTTCTTTGAAACCATAATAATGGAGAAGACTGCTGACTTGGCAATGATCCAGAAGACGAACATTGACGCCCTCCACAAAGAGGGTAAGTCACAGAGGGTCATTACTGAAAGGTGTGGCTGTTTACAGAGTGCTGTATCAAAGCATATTAAATGCAAAGTTGACTGGAAGGAAGAATTTGGGAAGGAAAAGGTGCACAAGCAACAGGGATGACCGCAAGCTTGAGAATACAGTCAAGCAAAGCTGATTCAAACACTTGTGAGAGCTTCACAAGGAGAGAACTGAAGCTGGAGTCAGTGCATCAAGAGTCACCACGCTCAGACGTCTTCAGGAAAAGGGCTACCAAGCCACTTCTGAACCAGAGACAACGTCAGAAGAGTCTTACCTGGGCTGTGGAGAAAAAGAACTGGACTGTTGCTCAGTGCTCCAAAGTCCTCTTTTCAGATGAAAGTAAATTTTACATTTCATTTAGAAATCAAGGTCCCAGAGTCTGAAGGAAGAGTGGAGAGGCACAGAATCCATGTTGCTTGAAGTCCAGTGTGAAGTTTCCACAGTCTGTGATGATTTGGGCTGCCATGTCATCTGCTGGTGTTGGTCCACTGTGTTTTCTGAAGTCCACAGTCAACGCAGCCATCTACCAGGAAATTTTAGACTATCAGAGCAACCTGGGCTCTCATAACACCTGAGCAGTGCCACAGACTGATCGACTCCATGCCACGCCGCATTGCTGCAGTAATTCAGGCAAAAGGAGCCCCAACTAAGTATTGAGTGCTGTACATGCTCATACTTTTCATGTTCATACTTTTCAGTTGGCCAAGATTTCTAAAAATCCTTTCTTTGTATTGGTCTTAAGTAATATTCTAATTTTCTGAGATACTGAATTTGTGATTTTCCTTAGTTGTCAGTTATAATCATCAAAATTAAAAGAAATAAACATTTGAAATATATCAGTCTGTGTGTAATGAATGAATATAACATACAAGTTTCACTTTTCGAATGGAATTAGTGAAATAAATCAACTTTTTGATGATATTCTAATTATATGACCAGCACCTGTACGTCTGCGTCTTTGCGCTTGCAGTTTTGGCATGATTCTCTCACTGATTTCAGATTTGCAAGCGCGTGTGGAAGGCGGGACCTTCTTCTTTCAGCCAATCAAATGAGGCTCTTGCTGACTCTCGATTTACTCTTATCTGATTGGTTCAATAAACACTCCAGACGTGAGAACACATCTTTATTTTAATTTGACTCCTTTATTTTAATGACTTGGCATCATTCTTATTGCGGGGATGGCATTTTTAATGCACGCACACACACACATACACATACATATACATACATATACATATTAAAAAATAAATAAATAAATACAATAACAAAATAATAAAACAAAAAGCATGATCCTTAGAAGCTGTGAACCATTAGGCTGACTACCATGTGTTCATATACTGATTTTCAAGATAGAGTGAACATTATTGGATTGGTTCGACATTGCATTGAAATATACTATTTTAGATAATCTGCCTACACCACTGAAATGATGTTAAACTTTACAATCAAAATGTTTAATAGCTATTTGTCTCCAGATTTGACTGTAATGCAAAAACTGACACTTCAAACCAAATCAACATTTAAAAAACTACAACTACTTTGACAAAATATAGTCTTTAATAATGTCTAAATATATGCATCTAAATGAAAAACCAAATGCAAAATAACTATGGCTGAATCAAATATTCCCAGAAACCATGAAATACACAGTAATGTTGATATTTTTATATGGTTATACATCCATCTAGTGGTTTCACATGGCATTACAGATGGTAAATGCATAATTTAGGTGTAAATATTTAGTACAGTAAAATCTCCTTTAAATACATGTTAAAGGAAAAACAAAAATCTGGCATCAACCCTGATCAGGAGACATGGTGAAATTATGCATAGTAGTGCAGATACTTTCAGTAGCATCAAGATTACAAACTAATATCATATGGTCTGCTGAAGAGGAGGAGTATGATTAGGATACACAGAAATGCCATTTCCTAATATTAGCTCGAAATTCTACACACACATATTGGTTTTACGCAGTCAATTCGTTTTGCAGTTCTTGATACGGTTGTTTTCACTTGCAAACACTGGGCACAGGCTTGCAATACTTTTGGCTGTATTTGGGCGAAACAACAGTGCCAAAAGTGTAAGCGCGGAAAAATGAAAGTCAGAAGAATACAGATCAGATTTATTTTGCCTTAGCATGAAGTTGCAGTTTCACAATACATGATATACACTTACAAAAAAAAAACAGTAAAAAGCTGCAAATCTTTTTTTCTTACGCTTGAAATGCAATTTGCACTTTTACAACTCTTTTCTTGCGAATGCAAAATTAATTTACGCTTGCTATCTTATGTACACTTTCACAAATCTTACCCTGCGCATGAAAATCTTTTTGACGTCATTTTACCTTCATATAAAATAAAAAAAAATAAGGAGAAGCCTAAAACAGGCCCGAGGCCCGGCTCATGAGACGTGAAAATTGGCCCGATCGAGGCTCGGCCCTAGAGGCGTAAAAAAGTCGGGGCCGGCCATCAGTCCCGGGCTGAAATGCAGGGCTCTAGCGTTCCCCTCGGTAGAAATCACGTTTCCCCCTCGGGGGCAGGCACTCGATCTTTACTTAAACTGCATATGACAGAAGTGTCAACAGCTTTCATGCATGTCTTTTAAAATAAAAAAGTCTCGCATAAGAAAAATATTTAGAATTATGTTTTTGTTGTTGTCGTTTCTTTGGCCGTACACTCCGCGACCCACTTTAGATAAATGAACAATTGTGCTTCATTGTTTTGTTTTTTATTGCTGAAGAGTGTTGAACCTTCTTATCCTGCTTTCTACTGTACAGACGTGAATGTACTTTTCCTTCAGCCTGAGGTTTATTCATTACACTTTTTGGTGTGAAAGGGCTTTTACATTTGCTATAAAGAGAACTTCTTGTATTAAAAACAATCAAGCCTTGCTCATATTTTAAAAGTAACATGAAAGTAACGTAATGCATTACTTTCCATAAAAAGTAACTAAGTAACGTAATTAGTTACTTTTTTGGGGAGTAAAGCAATATTGTAATGCATTACTTTTAAAAGTAACTTTCCCCAACAGTGTTCATGAATAATACTGAGAAAAGCTTGGAAAACTGATGATGTAGACGCTTACTCTCCAGCCATGGCAGCCAATCACCACTGCAAATTAACACATACACTTAGGGGGACCATGCAGGCCATTTTTACTGGATGCGTCCTTTCCAGGACTTCTATTTGAGGGCAGTTGTGGCCTAATTGAGAGTCGGACTTGTAACCAAAAGGTTGCGAGTTTGAGTCTCAGGTCTGGCAGGAATTGTAGGTGGGGGGAGTGAATGTCCAGTGCTCTGTCCACCCTCAATACCATGACTGAGGGAGGTGCCCTTGAGCAGGGCGCCGAACCCCCAACTTCTCCCCAGGCACCACAGCATAAATGGCTGCCCACTGCTCCGGGTGTGTGTTCACTGCTGTGTGCACTTAGGATGGTTTAAATGCAGAGCACAAATTCTGAGTATGGGTAACCATACTTGCCCACATGTCACATCACTTTCACTTTTATATTGCCTAAAATATCCAGGCTTTGACTATTCAAACTGGCTTGACTGGCTTCAGACTGTTCCTGTCTGTTGTGCTGCTGAGAGGTTTGCGATTGCAGCTCCATGTAGCTTCGCTTTTTATTGAAGCTCTACCTTACTTTCACTCCCTGTTGTTTAAAGTGATAATATATAACTTAATTCCCACCATATTTCTGGTGTTATCTTTAAAACTAATCTAATTAATTTGATCGTTCGCTTTTAAAACCGTGAGTGCAGCGCGTTAGCCAGTTAGCTTGTCACTCGTGGTTCCATTTGCGTTTCTATTCACACCTACTATTGTTTTCTTTTCTTTTTTTTCCCTCGCTCCGTTTTCATTTCTCTCTCACTCCATTTTTCATGAGTTCATCAAACAACAGCGGTAAGTTGGTATCATTCCTAAAATCACGGTGAGTAATGGCTTCTTCTTGACATCTTGGCAAATTTGAAAGTGCTGACTAATGCTAAACGTAAATTCAGTAAGATTGTTATCCACGTCGGCGCTAATGATGTTCGACTTCGCCAGTCGGAGATCACTAAAAATAATGTTAAAGAGGTGTGTGAACTTGCAAGTACGATGTCAGACACTGTAATATGCTCTGGTCCCCTCCCTGCTTACCGGGGTGATGAGATTCATAGCAGACTGTCGTCACTTAAAGGCTGGATGTCTAAGTGGTGCCCGCAAAATAACATAGGCTTTATAGACAATTGGATGAGTTTTTGGGGCAGACCTGACCTGTTGAAAAGAGATGGTGTTCATCCCATCATTCAAGTATAATTTGTTCGAAGTAATGGTGCTTCATTTAACATTATTTAAAGTAACAAGTGTTAATGATAAATCCCCTGTGATGTTTGTACTGGCTACTGTATACAGGCCACCATAAAGATTTGTTGGATCAGCATTTATAGACATTCTAAACTCTATTGGTGTTAAACAACACGTGTCAGGACCTACTCATTGTCGAAATCATACTCTGGATTTAATACTGTCACATGGAATTGATGTTAGTGGGGTTGAAATTTGGCAGCAGAGCGATGATATCTCAGATCATTATCTAGTCTCCTGTATATTCCATATAGCTAAAGCTGTAAAGCCAACTCCTTATTACAAATATGGTAGAACCATCACTTCTACCACAAAAGACTGCTTTATGAATAATCTTCCTGACTTATCTCAGTTCCTCAGTTTATCCAATAGCTCAGAACAACTAGACGATGTAACAGGAACTATGGACTCTCTCTTTTCTAGCACTTTAGATGCGGTTGCTCCTTTACGCTTAAGGAAGATTAAGGATAAGAGTCCAACACCGTGGTATAATGAGCACACTCGCGCCCTAAAGAGAGCAGCCCGGAAAATGGAGCGCAGCTGGAGGAAAACTAAATTAGAGGTATTTCGTTTAGCTTGGCGGGAAAGTACCCTATCCTACAGAAAAGCATTAAAAACTGCTAGATCTGATTACTTTTCATCTCTTCTAGAAGTAAACAAACATAACCCTCTGTATTTATTCAATACAGTGACTAAATTAACGAAAAATAAAGCATCAACAGATGTTGGGATTTCCCAAGAGCATAGCAGTAATGACTTTATGAACTACTTTACTTCCAAGATCGATACTATCAGAGATAAAATTGTATCCATGCAGCCGTCAGCTACAGTATCGCATCAGATAGCACACTATAGATCCCCTGAGGAACAATTCCGTTCATTCTCTACTGTAGGAGAGGAAGAATTGTATAAAATTGTTAAATCATCCATGCATGTATGTTACATCCATGTTAGTCCCTATTCCATCTAAACTACTAAAATAGCTGCTTCCAGAAGTCATAGATCCTCTTTTGGTTAGTATTAGTTCATCATTGTCATTAGGATATGCCCCCAAAACCTTCAAATTGCCTGTTATTAAGTCTCTCATTAAAAAAAAAAAAAAAACACAACTTGACCCCAAAGATCTAGCCAATTACGGACCGATCTCAAATCTCCCTTCTCTGTCAAAGATACTAGAAAAGGTAGTATCCTCACAATTATATTCCTTCTTAGAGAAAAATGATATCTGTGAGGAATTCCAGTCAGGATTTAGATCGTATCATAGTACTGAGACTGCTCTCATTAGAGTTACAAATGACCTGCTTCTATCATCTGATCGTGGTTGTATCTCTTTATTAGTTCTACTGGATCTTAGCGCTGCGTTCGACACTATCGACCACAACATTCTTTTGAATAGACTACAAAACTTTGTTGGCATTAGTGGAAGCGCCTTAGCATGGTTCAAATCATACTTATCTGACCGCCATCAGTTCGTAGCGGTGAATGAAGAGGTATCATATCGATCACAAGTACAGTATGGAGTACCTCAAGGCTCAGTACTAGGACCGTTACTTTTCACGCTTTACATGTTACCCTTGGGAGATATTATCAGGAGACATGATGTTAGCTTTCACTGTTATGCTGATGATACTCAGCTCTATATTTCTTCGCGGATGGTGAAACACACCAAATTGAGAAACTAACAGAATGCATGGCTGTATGACGAGTAGTTTTTTACTGCTAAATTCTGAAAAAACAGGGGTGTTAATTATCGGACCTAAAAACCCCACATGTAATAACTTAGAACACTATCTAACACTTGATGGCTGCTCTGTCAATTCTTCATCATCAGTCAGAAACCTAAACTGCGTTTTTCCATCTCAAAAACATATCTAAATTACGACCTATGCTCGCAACGTCAAATGCAGAAATGTTAGTTCATGCGTTTATGACCTCAAGGTTAGACTATTGTAATGCTTTATTGGGTGGTTGTTCTGCACGCTTGATCAACAAACTACAGTTGGTCCAAAATGCAGCAGCTAGAGTCCTTACTAGAACCAGGAAATATGATCATATTAGCCCGGTTCTGTCAACACTGCACTGGCTCCCTATCAAACATCGGATATATTTTAAAATCTTGTTAATTACTTATAAAGCCCTGAATGGTTTAGCTCCTCAGTACTTGAGCGAGCTCTTATCGCATTATAGTCCTCCACTGTAACGATCAGCCTTATCGGCCGAGTTACATAGCTTTAAAATGGGGTCAGATTGAGGTAAAATAAGTGTTTTAAAAGGATGAGACAACAACAAAAGTAGAAGGAATAAATAGTGTATTTACAGAATTCACAAAGAACTTAAAACAACACAATAAAACTAGAAATCCTAGGCTGTTAAAAGCACAGAGTCGTTCAATTCCATACCGTTAAAACAGTCCTTAAGAAATCCAGCGTGCTGTAAATTCCAATGTAAAAGTGTCCACCGGTGTATATACAATCCAAAATAAGTGAGATGCTGGAATGGAAAGTCCTTAAAAACAACTCCTCAATCCAGCTGGTGCAGTCCTTTGGTCACTGACCCTGAATATTTGACATGCTGCTTGCTTTATACTGGTCTACTTCCTGATTCACATGACAGGGAGACCCAGACTCATTTAAAGACATACACACATTAATAGTAAAATAGTTAAGAGGATTAAAATGGCTAAGACAACAAATAAAACCATTAAAACTCAAATATATAGGTATAAAACCATCTTAATACATATTGAGCGGTATAAAACGTGTCTTTGTGGGACAGTGTCACACCACATCCACTGCGTTCTCAAAATCTGATCGTTTGATAATACCTAGAATATCAAAATCGACTGCGGCGGCAGATCCTTTTCCTATTTAGCACCCAAACTCTGGAACAATCTACCTAACACTGTTCGGGAGGCAGACACACTCTGTCAGTTTAAATCTAGATTAAAGACCCATCTCTTTATCCTGGCGTACACATAACACACTAATACGCTTCTATTATTCAAATCCGTTAAAGGATTGTTAGGCTGCATTAATTAGATCAACTGGAACCGGGAACACTTCCCACAACACATGGTGTACTCGTTACATCGTAAGTAGAATGGCATCTACGCTAATATTTGTCTGTTTCTTTCTTATTCTGTTTCTCAGTCCGTATCCGATCAGATGGTGGATCAGCACCAAGAGATGATGTCTGCAGCCCTGATCCTCAGCGGAGACCAGGACACCCAGATGACCCCCAGAGACATATCCCCAGCGAAAACCTCGATTAAAATACAATAAAACGAAAAACAAAATAACTAAAAATATAATAAAATACCTAATAACATAATACTATTATTGTTAGAAATTGCAACAATATAAAAATAGAAATATATTTTTAATTAAAACATAATAATATACAAATATGAAAAAATGAATAAATAAATTCTAAAATAATAAATAGTATAAAACAAATAAAAATAATATATATTATATATATATATGCAACAGAAATATATTAAATGAATTAAACTATAAATTTAAATTACAATAAATGCACAAATATATATGATAAAAATAGACAGAGAAACAATAAACGCATTAAATTATACATTACAATTATAGCAAATGAATAAATCATATAAATTAAAAACTTTGAATAATGAATAAAACACAAATATAACAAATACATTAAAATATAAATTAAAATGCTCCATCGGGACGAGACCACGGGAATCAGATAAACCCTTTACACAATCTGACATGGCTGCGGTTAGAACTGAACTGTGGGTGTCGTCTGGTCAGAGGAGAACTGGCCCCCCGACTGAGCCTGGTTTCTCCCAAGGTTTTTTTCTCCATTCTGTCTCAGAGGGAGTTTTGGTTCCTTGCCGCTGTCGCCTCTGGCTTGCTCAGTTGGGGACACTTAATTTCTAGCGATTATCGCAGATTTGATTGCTCATATACTATTTAAACTAAACTGAGCTAGACAATGACATCTCTGAATTCAATAATGAAATGCCTTTAACTAAAAATTGAGTGTTTAATCTTATCATTATACATTACTGACACTCTGTCCTCTAGTTTGATACTGTGAAGTGCTTTGACACAATCTGTATTGGTAAAAGCGCTGTATAAATAAAGGTGACTTGACTTGACTTGTTTGCACTGTGCAGGTAGATCGTTGTGTGAAATTCATCATGAGAGCTATAGAGAGCAGAGCAGACGGCTCCTTACGCTTTCGAATCGCTCTCGCACCTACTCGAAGTCTTTTTTGATTGGTGCGCAGTAAAGCTTCAAGTCAAACAAACAAATACGAGCGCAGATTTGCATCGCTTTGATCGTTCCCTGTAGATCTCACCTTCTCACACACAGCCCTACGATTGGTCGATTATGTACAATGCCTGCATGTTATTGGTCAAACTGCTTTGGATGTCTTAGGCAATATTAAAATCCTGGCCAGGATGTGTCCCGTATGAACGGTGCATTATAGACCATAATATCAGCGTGATCTTAAGTTATTACTTTATCACTCCTCGCATGTGTTTGGCTGTATTTTGTGGAGCAGACAGAGTTGTTGGCGATTCTTCCTATTGCAGTGTGTAACCTCCTGTCGCCGATCTGTGGTGCAATGTGAACACAGCAGTGACTGAATGCTACCCCAGATAATCATGCCGTGGTGATCCAATGACTTTCAAAATCATGCAGTGTGAACTCGGCATTAGGCCACCCTACAAATACATCACTTTTCGTGACGTTGGTTCAACTTTTCTTTTTGAACTGAAAGAACAAAATTGTTCCAAAAAATGAAAAAATAACCACTTTTCCCTTAATAATAGACAGAATGAGTGCTATTGTTGTTTTCACTGACGTGCAACCTGTTCATGCTAACATCTCAAAAAATGTGTTTTAGGGTTTCATGACACTTTAGTTTTTTTTTTCAATTGCTAACAAGCCAATGCTTGAATACTGAAGCCACATTTGAAAAAAACTGATCACACATTCAGCAATACAGAAGTCTATGCGAACCAAACTGTGAATCATTTTTCATTGCTTTCAGACAAAATGCATGCAATGGCCACATTTTTCAAAATCCACAAACCCTTTTGTCATTCATACTCCACAACCTGCTAAACACTGGACATTTTCAGCTCATTTTTCAGATGCTAACACACTGCTTTCAAAACTGATAAAAGCACATTCAAATCAGAACGATGGCAAACTGTCCATTTCTCCAGGAATTATATTGAAATATAAAATCTTAGCATAATATTTATTATGAAATTGAATAATGATTATTCCAAACACAACTAAATGCAATTTGAGCTGAAAGCCAAGCCAAATGTCCTATTTTTAGTTGTCTTCTTCTTCTTCTTTCTTTCTTTCTTTTTTGGTTATCTCTCGATAAATGGATGGCTTTGGAATTATTTGGTTTGGAAACATGGATCAGGGAAGACACATTGGTGGGGAAGAAAGAGTGGCAGAGAGGGGGAGGAGTACAACCGTCACAGTACTGAACATCCATCCATCTACTCCACACATCTTCCCAGCGCTTGTCCTGTGTAGGGTTAGGAGGCTGGAGCCTTTGGGTCATCGGCAGGACAAGCCCCTGGACAGATGTCCAGTCCATAACACACATTCATATTCACACTCACTACAGTCTCAGTTCAGCTGTCCCGTGTGTCTCTGGATTGTGGGAGAAACCCAGAGAAAACCAACATCTCTCAGAGAGAAAATACAAACTCCACACTCAAACGTCTTCTGGGACTCCAATACAGTACCTCATTATACTAGACTGATGATGTTTTTTTCTTTGTTTTGTTTTTTGTAATTATTGCTTCAGATTTTTATTTTTTTTTCTTGACTTTTTATATGTATTTTTATTTTTCACAAGTAAATTTTGTAAATGTTGATGGGTCTTATTTTTGGTATATAAAGAAATAGGGCGGAAATGCTGCTTTTCACATTAATTCTTTGTGCTGTAATACAGTTATTAAAATTAAAAGATGTTATTCTTAATAATGAAACTTCAAAGATAAAAGTTCATCGATTATGTAATGCTCCCTGTTTTTAGTGTTTTTTAGATCAGTGTTTTATGAATGAAATGTATGTTTTCTGAATGAGAATTGTTCAAAGTGTTATGATGAAACAAGCTTATTTTGAGACCTACACTGAACAAAATGATAAACGCAACACTTTTGTTTTTGCCCCCATTTTTCATGAGCTGAACTCAAAGATCTAAGACTTTTTCTATGTACAAAAAAGGCCTGTTTCTCTCAAATATTGTTCACAAATCTGTCTAAATCTGTGTAAGTGAGCACTTCTCCTTTGCCGAGATACTCCATCCACCTCACAGGTGTGGCATATCAAGATGCTGATTAGACAGCATGATTATTGCACAGGTGTGCCTTAGGCTGACCACAATAAAAGGCCGCTCTAAAATGTGCAGTTTTACTGTATTGGGGGGTCCGGGGGGGTAGTATAACCAGCCGGTATCTGGTGTGACCACCATTTGCCTCACGCAGTGCAACACATCTCCTTCACATGGAGTTGATCAGGTTGTTGATTGTGGCCTGTGGACCACTGCTCTTCAATATCTGTGTGAAGTTGCTGGATATTGACAGGGACTGGAACACGCTGTCGTATACGCCGATCCAGAGCATCCCAAACATGCTCAATGGGTGACATGTCCGGTGAGTATGCTGGCCATGCAAGAACTGGGATGTTTTCAGCTTCCAGAAATTGTGTACGGATCCTTGCAACATGGGGCCGTGCATTATCATGCTGCAACATGAGGTGAAGGTCGTGGATGAATGGCACAACAATGGGCCTCAGGATCTCTTCACGGTATCTCTGTGCATTCAAAATACCATCAATAAAATGCACCTGTGTTCGTTGTCCATAACATACGCCTGCCCATACCATAACCCCACCGCCACCATGGGCCACTCGATCCACAACGCTGACATCAGCAAACCGCTCACCCACACGACGCCATACACGCTGTCTGCCATCTGCCCTGAACAGTGAAAACCAGGATTCATCCGTGAAGAGAACACCTCTCCAAAGTGCCAGACGCCATCGAATGTGAGCATTTGCCCACTCAAGTCGGTTACGACGACGAACCGCTGTCAGGTTGAGACCCCGATGAGGACGACGAGCATGCAGATGAGCTTCCCTGAGACGGTTTCTGACAGTTTGTGCAGAATCTCTTTGGTTCTGCAAACCGATTGTTGCAGCAGCTGTCCGGGTGGCTGGTCTCAGACGATCTTGGAGGTGAAGATGCTGGATGTGGAGGTCCTGGGCTGGTGTGGTTACATGTGGTCTGCGGTTGTGAGGCCGGTTGGATGTACTGCCAAATTCTCTGAAACGCCTTTGGAGTCGGCTTATGGTAGAGAAATGAACATTCAATTCACGGGCAACAGCTCTGGTGGACATTCCTGCAGTCAGCATGCCAACTGCACACTCCCTCAAAACCGGCGACATCTGTGGCATTGTGCTGTGTGATAAAACTGCACATTTTAGAGCGGCCTTTTATTGTGGCCAGCCTACGGCACACCTGTGCAATAATCATGCTGTCTAATCAGCATCTTGATATGCCACACCTGTGAGGTGGATGGAGTATCTCAGCAGAGGAGAAGTGCTCACTAACACAGATTTAGACAGATTTGTGAACAATATTTGAGAGAAATAGGCCTTTTGTGTACATAGAAAAAGTCTTAGATCTTTTGAGTTCAGCTCATGAAAAATCGGGGCAAAAACAAAAGTGTTGCGTTTATAATTTTGTTCAGTGTATATGAAGTGTTTTGCTGGTCTGAGTGAGTTTTGGAGGTGAGATCAAATGTTTGGCCAAGATACATGTTGGTAATGCAGACTGTATGAACAGTTTTTAAAATGTGGTTTCAGTATTGAACAATGCTTTTTAGCAATTTAAAAAAAAAACTGTAAATCAAAGTAGTTGCTGTATCTGTGTAATGACTGAAATAAACTCATTGAAACAATGAAGAAGTCTGTGAGCAGTTAGTTAATGGCTCCAGAGGATCCTGTTACTCTGGCAAGAGTGAAAAATGATGAAAAGAAACGCTTCTGTAAAGGTCTTGTATGTGATCAGAAAGTGTTGATGAAGAAGCAGTGTGTGTCAGTGAGACGCTTCTGCCCCCTACAGGAGAACAACACTGTTATCAGCAGATCATCACTGAAGACCAGTACCTGTCGGCTTTTACTGATCTGAGGTCAGAGACATCAACTCCTGCTGTAGGCTTGATTTAATACAGTGGTACTGATGAATGCTCATGTTAAATAAAACAAATATTGTTGAAAATTCTCAAATGGCAACAACAAAAGCAATAATTCATTGTAAAGAATGAACGTTAAACTGCTGATGCAGTCTTCCAGAAAAATTCAGTAGGCCTAACACATTATTAACTAACACTATTTGGCTGAACATTTAATATGTGTTTACTCATTAAGGAATCGGGTAAAGTTAGACTGTAATCGCCTGTTGGCGTCTCTTTTAAATGTTTAAAATCGTTTGTCGAACACAGTTTAGGAGGATGGTCTGTAAGGAGCGGATGAGAATCACTAAAGCTCCAACATTCAGACATGATCGAACCTTAATATGGGATTTGAGTGAAACTATTCTCTTGATTATGATGTTTTTTGGTGGCGGTTCTGTATCTGTACAATCCTAAAGACCGTGACTGATTTGCTCTTTACAGTCTTTTTGTTGCTTTTGTAAACCATTTCTACACACGAACAGTTCGATCCGCATGTGAAATGAGTTTGATCTGAAATAAGCCTGTGAATCTCAAATGTTTCAACAGTTTTTTTTTCTGCAATTATGACTTATTTTAATTTACTGGAAGTCTGTGTAATTATTCACAGAATTGTGTGCTTCACTTTAACTGCCACATATGCATTTGAACCAACAGTTTGTTGAGAATAAGGCAATAACAAATCCTGAAGCGTGTTTACATGAACGGCAAAATGCAGAAACTGTGACAACACAAGAGAGACACATTTACAAATCGCCAGGTAATTTTATGGTTTTGACATTTGTAACGTAAGCAGTCACGCGTTGAACGCGGTGGAGAGTGTAATCTGGGTAATGGGCAAAAGTCTAGTTAATGGCTGACTGTACTGTGCTTAAACTGTTTATGATATTTCAGAGGTAAAAGAGCACTGTTGAGGGTGTGTTAGCTGTCATCGATCCATTACGTTTACATGCACGTAACTCGAACCTGTGCATGTATATATAAGGAGACGAAAGGAAAATGAGGAAATAAATTAAAAAAATTAATTAATTAAAAAATGGTAGTAATAATAATAGTAATAATAAATAAATAAATAAATACAGACATATGCAGGGTAAGTGTGCCGTGCGGGCGGGCTGGGTCCCTGATCTAGGTCACACCATACGTCTCACTGTTTTAATGCATCACAAAGTAGCTGAGACGTATACATGACAAAAGGTAAATAAATAAATAAACATACAGGGCAAGTGTGTCGTGTGGGTCGGGCTGCACTACAAGCCTCATCCTAGCAGCATCCTTCCCTGGAACCAGCGGTGGGGCGTAACATGGGCTGCGGAGTTAAGTTCTGATATGCTGTAGCCACCCCCCCCCCCCCCCCCAACAATTATTACACATTTATTAATTTATTATTCAATACTAATATCATTATTTTTACTTGCCCTCTTCATTGTCCTCCACCCTTTCCCAGTTTTGATGACATCATTATTATTATTATCGTTGTTGTTGTTATTATTATTATTATTATCATCATTATCATTATGATTAATATTATTATGGTTATTGTTGCTAATAACATTTGTTGTTTCTATTATTATTATTATTATTATCTGTCTTTATTTATATTTTTATTTTTATTTTTACACTATCTGTTATCAATCTATTTCAGTTGTATGCTTCCTTCCCTAACACACACACACACACACACACACACACACACACACACACACACACACACACACACACACACACACACACACACACACACACACACACACACACGCACACACACACACACACACGCACACACACACACACACACACACACACACACGCACACACACACACGCACACACATACACACACGCACACACATACACACACACACACACACACACAGGTTTGTTTTGCTATCCTTGTGGGGACATCCCATAGGCGTAATGGTTTTTATACTGTACTTACTGTATGTGCTATTGTCCTACACCAACCCTACACCTAAACCTACCCCTTACAGGAGACTGTCTGCATTTTTACTTTCTCAAAAAAAAACACTCTGTATGATTTTTAAGCTTGTTTCCTCATGGGGACCTAAAAAATGTCCCCATAAGGTCAACATTTACTGGTTTTACTATCCTTGTGGGGACATTTGGTCCCTCAATGTAGCATAAACAAGAACACACACACACACACACACACACACACACACACTCACACACACTCACACACCCTCACACGCACACGCACGCACGCACACACACACACACACACACACACACACACACACACACACACACACACACACACACACACACACACACACACACACAGACATATGAATGCAAATACAGGAGTTAATCAGAAGGGACTTGTAATGTTGGCCATCAGTATGTATGTTTGTTTGTCCTAGTGTTTCTACATTTTGGAAGATGTAAATATTGTCACCTTCTAAACTTAGTGTTTTGTTTAGTTTTTTCTCTCTTATGTGTTATATGTTTGGCCCATGGGGTTATATTTTTGGTACATGTAAACATTGTCACATTCTTTACTTGCATAATAAATTTAAAAAAAAAAAAAAATCAATCCATTATGTTTACCCAGAGTCAGATTGTGATTGTAAATGTACTATCAGTCAGTCACTCTGCTTTTACATCCAGGAAATATCAGCCTTTTGGTAACTGTGTGTTTGGAGAATATGTGTTTAGTAGGAATAATCTCAAATGCAAAATAATCTTTTTCCTGAACTTTTGATTTGAAGTCCATGAATAGTCTCATTCAGAGCTTTGGGACTCTTGTTGCACTCAGATGCTGAAGTAGTGTTTGTTATGTGATGATTTGTGCTTAATTCTGAGTGTTTTGCAGATCCTCTGTCTGTGGACCGGCTTTCATGCGCTGCAGAACAGACACAATAACAGGAGGCCACAGCTGTGTCAGAAGTTTACATACACCTGGCAGAATCAGCAAAATAAGATATTTTACAAAAACAATGTTTACATATAGTCCACAAGAATATAACCTGTTCATAAGTTTACATACCCTTAATTTTTTAAAATACTGTCGTTACCTAGATGATCCACGACATCGTTGTTTGTTTGTTTTGTTTGTTTTTTTGCGATGGTTGTTGATGGGCTCCTTGTTTGTCCTGTTGCTGTTCTCCAGGTCCTGCAAATTTGGTTTTCAACATCTTTTGCAAAGTTGAACCCTTTCCAGCAGTCACTGTACGATTCACACTGAGGACAACTGAGGGACTCAAACAAAATGCATTAAGAGATGGGCTATATGTATTTACATAACATTTTGCGGATTTAAGGAGCTTGTAAACTTTTGAGGACAACTGTATAGTGTTAGTCACAGTGAAGTGAAAACACTTGTTTCTACAACACATTCGCTCCCATCCAAAGCGTTTGTTGTTGAGTATTGTGCTTGTTAATTTGCGGGTTTGTTCACTCAGTAAAGCACATGCAGGCACACAGACTCTCCATCTGTTGCTTTGGCCTTTAATGATTCTCTCCAGCCCTGCACACCAGCCTCTGCTTCTCTTGATGAGCACATCTGTAACCCCTAAGCCTTTTTATTTTAACATCGTTAGATGCAAATGTCCTGTTGAAAGAATATTTTAGGAGCCTGTCAGAATGAAACTGTTGGCTTGAATATTGTTAATTGAAGGACATTCTGTAAAGGACATTTTTATTGCAGTTCTGGTTCTAATTGTTTTTCTTTCCCCTTTAAAAATAAACTCATGCTGAACTGAAACACGTGCTGTGTGTGTTTGTCTGCAACAAAATGACAGAATAAAAGTAGGAAATAAAACGTTCCCTAAATATTGCACGGCGAAAGGATCGGGCTGTAGTGTTTAAGGAGGAAGAAGACGAGGGAAGAGGTGTTTCTCCAGGCCCTTTCTCCTCTTTCATTATTTATTTCCTTATTAACTGCGATCAAAACATTGATGGTCGATCATCCGCCGCTGAGCTCGACGTCCGCGGAATATCGTGCAGTATTTGTCGTCGGTGAGAGTGTGTGTCGCGATGGCTCGCCCACGGCCCCGGGAATATAAAGCTGGAGACCTGGTTTTCGCCAAGATGAAGGGATACCCGCACTGGCCGGCGAGGGTGAGTACGAGCAGCAGCCGAGCGGAGCGGCGCGGAGGCCGGTTACCGGAGCGCGGAGCGGCCGCTGCACACACGGGCCGAGACAGAGGCAAAGCCAGCATAATGCTCCGCGATGCGTCGGTAAAAGCCTCCGACGCGCGGGTCGAGAGCGCCAAAGCGTGTTTTTGTGCGTACCGTCAAGTGATCCGCTCGCTCTCGTCGTTCAGGGCTCTACGTTATTTTAGACGTTTATGGAGTGTTTGACTCTCGGGACGGGTCCGGTTCGGAGGCGTGTTGGGTCTGTTGGTGTGTGTTTGTGCCGCTGAAGGTGTTATTGGGGCAGCAGCTGTTCCTCATCTGGGCCGGGAAGCGCCTGTTTGGCCTGCGCGGGACCGGAACCGAACCGGTTCATTCAGAACCGAACTCGAACCTGGCGGTGCGGAGCGAACCGTTGCGTTCCGCGCTGTGTGTGTGTGTGTGTGTGTGTGTGAGAGAGAGAGAGAGTGATGATCTGGGCCCAGAACAGCGTTTTAGCTTCATTTGGAAAGCAGCTCACCATGTTCTCAGATCAGTCTCTGATAGTTCGGGACGCCGTGAGATCCGTCGTTCTGATGATTTGTGCCACCCGCTTCAGACGGTGCTACCTCCCATTAAGCAGATAGGTAGCACAAATCAATAGCGAAAAATGCTACCCATCAGATCATCTTATTCGTGTGGCTGGAGGCTTTTTTTAATGTCCATATCTAACCCAACCCTAAACCTGCTACCCACCCATACCTATCTAAACTTACCTTTAAAACAGTGAAAATATATTTTTGGTAGCATGTTTCGTCAGTACACCAGATCCACAGAGTGCTTCTTTGAGTCTTACAGAGATGCATTCTTAAACACAACAAGCGTGTAAAGCGTCTATAATGTGACATGAGGTAAAATGCATAAGTTTAACTGGACCAGAGCCGATCTGTAGAATTACGGATGAAAACCTGTGTAAAACTGTCATTCAGAATAAAGTTCCTGATCAGAGTTTAACTGTGTTTCCTCCTGATCGTTTAGATTGACGAGCTGCCAGAGGGAGCCGTGAAGCCGCCAGCTAACAAATACCCCATCTTCTTCTTTGGTACCCATGAGACGTAAGTCTGGAGTGTGTTTGTGATTCAGTGATATGTATAAAGCAGCAGTAATCAGCGTGTGTCTCCACAGTGCCTTCCTGGGCCCTAAAGACCTGCTGCCCTACAAGGAATACAAAGACAAGTTTGGCAAGTCGAACAAGAGGAAAGGGTTTAATGAAGGCCTGTGGGAGATCGAAAACAACCCTGGTGTCAAATTCACCGGTTTCCAGGTGAGTAGAGCAGCAGTGCAAGCCCATCTGACCGCACCTGTGTCCATTTGACCCACACCTCTGTCCGTCTGACCCGCACCTGTGTCTGTCTGACTGCACCTGTGTCCGTCTGACCACACCTCTGTCCGTGTGACTGCACCTCTGTCCGTCTGACCCGCACCTGTGTCTGTCTGACTGCACCTGTGTCCGTCTGACCACACCTCTGTCTGTCTGACCACACCTGTGTCCGTCTGACCACACCTCTGTCCGTGTGACCGCACCTGTGTCTGTGTGACCACACATGTGTCCGTCTGACCACACCTGTGTCTGACTACACCTGTGTCTGACCACACCTGTGTCTGTCTGACCGCACCTGTGCTTCAGGTGATGCAGCAGCAGAGCTCGTCTGAGACCGAGGGAGAAGGAGGTAACGCGGCCGACGCCAGCAGCGAAGATGAGGAGGGCAAGATGAAGAGCGACAAGGTCGGATCCAAGCGGAAAAAAAGCGCATCCTCAAAGGTACCTGAGCGGCTTTTGAACCCATTTCTGTGAGTTCTGTGTCAAGATATATTTTCTCTTTACAGCAGAATCATGCAAACATTGAGCAGCAAAAACTCCAGCAGGTGTTTAGATAGCAGGGAGCGCACACACTGCGTGATGCAGTTACAGGATCTGTTATTCAGTCATGTGTTCAGTGATTATATGGATGAACGTGTTCAGTCGAGGTGATGCTGAAGGTCACTTCAGGCTCCAGGTCAGTAGGGGGCGGAATATGCACTGAACCCATCATACTCAGTGTCTGAGATCAGAGATCTGTTCTTCACGCTAATGACATGACTGCATCCGCTCACCTGAGTCTGCGTCTCTGCTGAAGCAGCCTGTGAAGTGAGTGTGGTTCTGAGCATCCCTCTTGCTGAGCCCTCGCTTAGCAACAGCTGTTGCCTAGCAACAGAGTCCCGCACGCTCATATACTGTATGTAGTGATGGCTAGTGAGCTAGTAGCGTAGCGGCGTGACGCGCCTCAGATTGCGCAGAAGTGAAGCCTGTTTTCTCTCTGACCTTCTCCTAGATGTCATCAAAGCTGTCCAGGAAGGGTTCGGATGAAGATCTGGAGAAGGATGGCAAAGACGAGCAGAAGAGCGGATCAGAGGGTGGTGACCATGACAACAACATCCAGAACTCGTCAGACAAGACATGCAGTCAAGGGGTAAGAGCAATTAACAGGAGACGATCTTCTTGATTTGATCATAAGGGGCACCTGTACTTCTACAGTGCTGTATACGGCACAGATCGAAGCAGCTGCACAGCGTTCATCAGGACAGAAGTGATGCAGTAATGCAAACAGCAGCGAGTTTATCGGGGTCCTTGCATAAATATATGCCAACTATGTTAAGACTTAAGACAGCCAAGAGGTGATCAGACTTCCTTATTTGTATTCGAGTTAGACCATTCTCTCCCTTTTTATAACTGACTTTAAAAGTTTAAGTTAGACAACTAACTTTTTAAGACTAGTCTAAGGCCCCCGATTTTCATTTATAAGCATGTTATTATGCGTCATAAATACACAATAACAGTGGCTAATAACAATCTGCATTCACACTCCTGCCTAAAACCAGTGTGTGACGAGCGGAGAGTCGCTGTGATGGACAGACAAGTGTGGCGTCAGACGTTTCTCAGCGTTAGAGAGAGAGTGAAGGAAGTCCATGTGTCACAGCAGAACGGTGAATGTGATTTCAACAAGTACATGTTCCTGGATCAACATCCCAATCAACCAGTCAGAATCGAGATACATTTACAGGAAATGTCTGTTTTAGGCTGAGTTTAGGTGCCTCTGCACCCTTGTTATTCAGCTATCATTTCTCTCTGATTTAGGGTTAGGGTTATGTTTAGGGTTAGGTCTATATTTTGGACAGTAACGTTGTTCCAGGATCAACAACAGATTTTAGATCCAGGAATGTGTCTGACTTGGCAGAATCACAGCAGAACGAGTGTCTGACGGCTGCTTTCTCTTCCAGCAGAATCTGTCGCTCCGGGAGGATCACTAGATGATCGTCGGACGCCGGCTCGTGACACTGATATGTGATATTGTAAATGCATCTTATTACACTGATCGCTTGCAAACTCCCACACATTATTATCTGGTTCAGTCAAACACACACACACACACACACACACACACACACACGTACAGTCCAGGAGCCCCACGCAAACGACCGTCATTCCTCTCTGCTGTTTTGATTTAGAGTTTAGCTTTAGCCTCGGCGGCAGACGTTCAGATCTCTCAGTCATTCCTCTCCTGTCATGCTACAGATTTTTTTTCTTTCACAATGAACAAACACATTGTTGGTCAGACGTTCATATGTTAAACGACTTGGCCATCTTTCACGCTTTTACGTAATCAGAGAAAAAAGAGTGGAAACCGTAGAATCCGTATGAAGTATTGTGCACAAACAGAGTCGCTGTAACTCATTTATCTCTGTACGTTTGATTTGGGTGTAGATTCTAGGAGCTCTGTACTATTATCCCGACGCTAGAGGTACTGCTCATCTTTTTAAGACGTGAAATATCTGTTCGTGTGTCGGTGGGTTGGTTGTTTTCTAGCCTTTCTAGTGGCATGCCGGCTTCTGTTTCCATTCCGTAGCTCCGTTCCGTTCTGATGATGTTCTTCTGTCTGTCTGTTTCGTCAGACGGCGCCGATCCCGTCCTCTTCCCGACGGAAAACGTGCCCTTGATTTGTTACCTTTTTTTTTCTTATCTTTGTTTATATAAAGAATATATTCTATTTATTTTTGATGATAGTAGATGACACATCTGTGGTAAATTCACCAATGTGGTTTTCATTTCGTTCCAATTTTTATTGCCCTCATACATGTTGCATTTTCGAAGTTTGTAGCTACATGTAAACTGTTTTTCCTGTTTATTGACAAGAATTTTACAGAATAAACTCATTGGAATGCAAGTGTTTTTCTCTGCCGTGTCTTTATGTAGTAGTGCTCAGTTGTGCTAAAATGTAATTCTTCTGATCGCTTGCAAACTCACACCCATTATTATCTGGTTCAGTCAAACATACACACACACACACACACACACACACACACACACACACACACGTAGATTAAAAACACGACGTCCAGGAGCCTCACGCAAACGACAGTCAATCCTTTGCTGTTTGGATTTAGAGTTCATCTTTAGCCTCGGCGGCAGACATCGTTTTTAGGGCTAAATGTTAATGTGGTCAAAGGTTGTTTGGATAGATCGAATCGTTCTTATTTAATGCATCAGAATTTATTTTTGACTGGTATCTTCTGAATTGTTTAGCTTAAAATAATGAGACTGGTCTTTTTGATGCTTCCCAGTCATTTTGCACATTAGTAGTTTTTTCTGTAAAATGAGTTTTACAAATGCGTTGACATATCATGATGAAGCTCGCTTATGTGTCATTGGCATAGGGGTAGGTATGTTTGCCATGTGTGCATATAGATATGCAGAAAACATGTTTGAAAATTAATTTGCTGTTTTTGATTGATTTGAGTCAGCTGAATTGCCTGTCCATCAGTTTGAATTTTGTTGCAAACATACATATTCACCAAATTTGGCTCAGATCGTCATCAGACCATGACGGCAAAAAGTTGTTTAATTCTTTCACTAACACTAGTTCACTAACACTAGTTCACTAACACTACTTCATTACAGAACACTACTTCACTAACACTACTTCATTACAGAACACTACTTCACTAACACTAGTTCACTAACACTAGTTCACTAACACTACTTCATTACAGAACACTACTTCACTAACACTAGTTCACTAACATTACTTCACTAACATTAGTTCACTAACACTACTTCACTAACACTACTTCACTAACACTAGTTCACTAACACTAGTTCACTAACACTAGTTCACTAACACTAGTTCACTAACACTACTTCATTACAGAACACTACTTCACTAACACTTCTTCACTAACACTAGTTCACTAACACTAGTTCACTACATTACTTCACTAACACTAGTTCACTAACACTAGTTCACTAACACTACTTCATTACAGAACACTAGTTCACTAACACTACTTCATTACAGAACACTACTTCATTACACTAGTTCACTAACACTAGTTCACTAACACTACTTCACTAACACTACTTCACTAACACTACTTCATTACAGAACACTAGTTCACTAACACTAGTTCACTAACACTACTTCATTACAGAACACTACTTCACTAACACTAGTTCACTAACATTACTTCATTACAGAACACTACTTCACTAACACTAGTTCACTAACACTACTTCACTACAGAACACTACTTCATTACAGAACACTAGTTCACTAACACTACTTCATTACAGAACACTACTTCACTAACTCTAGTTCACTAACACTACTTCATTACAGAACACTACTTCACTAACACTAGTTCACTAACATTACTTCATTACAGAACACTACTTCACTAACACTACTTCAATAACACTACTTCATTACAGAACACTACTTCACTAACTCTAGTTCACTAACACTACTTCATTACAGAACACTACTTCACTAACACTAGTTCACTAACATTACTTCACTAACACTAGTTCACTAACACTACTTCATTACAGAACACTACTTCACTAACACTAGTTCACTAACATTACTTCATTACAGAACACTACTTCACTAACACTACTTCAATAACACTACTTCATTACAGAACACTACTTCACTAACACTAGTTCACTAACACTACTTCACTAACATTACTTCACTAACACTAGTTCACTAACACTACTTCATTACAGAACACTACTTCACTAACACTAGTTCACTAACATTACTTCATTACAGAACACTACTTCACTAACACTACTTCAATAACACTACTTCATTACAGAACAATACTTCACTAACACTACTTCAATAACACTACTTCATTACAGAACACTACTTCACTAACACTACTTCACTAACACTAGTTCACTAACACTACTTCACTACAGAACACTACTTCACTAACACTAGTTCACTAACACTACTTCATTACAGAACACTACTTCACTAACACTAGTTCACTAACAATACTTCATTACAGAACACTACTTCACTAACACTACTTCAATAACACTACTTCATTACAGAACAATACTTCACTAACACTACTTCACTAACACTACTTCATTACAGAACACTACTTCACTAACACTACTTCACTAACACTAGTTCACTAACACTACTTCATTACAGAACACTACTTCACTAACACTAGTTCACTAACACTAGTTCACTAACACTACTTCATTACAGAACACTACTTCACTAACACTAGTTCACTAACACTACTTCATTACAGAACACTACTTCACTAACACTACTTCACTAACACTAGTTCACTAACACTACTTCATTACAGAACACTACTTCACTAACACTAGTTCACTAACATTACTTCACTAACATTAGTTCACTAACACTACTTCACTAACACTAGTTCACTAACACTACTTCATTACAGAACACTACTTCACTAACACTTCTTCACTAACACTAGTTCACTAACACTACTTCATTACAGAACACTACTTCACTAACACTACTTCACTAACACTAGTTCACTAACATTACTTCACTAACACTAGTTCACTAACACTACTTCATTACAGAACACTACTTCACTAACACTAGTTCACTAACACTACTTCACTAACACTAGTTCACTAACAATACTTCATTACAGAACACTACTTCACTAACACTACTTCAATAACACTACTTCATTACAGAACAATACTTCACTAACACTACTTCACTAACACTACTTCATTACAGAACACTACTTCACTAACACTACTTCATTACAGAACACTACTTCACTAACACTACTTCACTAACACTAGTTCACTAACACTACTTCACTAACACTAGTTCACTAACACTACTTCATTACAGAACACTACTTCACTAACACTACTTCATTACAGAACAATACTTCACTAACACTACTTCATTACAGAACACTACTTCACTAACACTAATTCACTAATACTACTTCACTAACACTAGTTCACTAATACTACTTCACTAACACTAGTTCACTAACACTACTTCATTACAGAAGACTACTTCACTAACACTAGTTCACTAACACTACTTCATTACAGAACACTACTTCACTAACACTACTTCACTAACACTACTTCACTACAGAACACTACTTCATTACAGAACACTACTTCACTAACACTAGTTCACTAACATTACTTCACTAACACTAGTTCACTAAAAATACTTCATTACAGAACACTACTTCACTAACACTACTTCAATAACACTAGTTCACTAACATTACTTCACTAACACTAGTTCACTAAAAATACTTCATTACAGAACACTACTTCACTAACACTAGTTCACTAACACTAGTTTACTAACATTACTTCATTATAGAACACTACTTCACTAACACTACTTCATTACAGAACACTACTTCACTAACACTAGTTCACTAATACTACTTCACTAACACTAGTTCACTAATACTACTTCACTAACACTACTTCACTAATACTACTTCACTAACACTAGTTCACTAATACTACTTCACTAACACTAGTTCACTAATACTACTTCACTAACACTAGTTCACTAATACTACTTCACTAACACTAGTTCACTAACACTACATTACAGAACACTACTTCACTAACACTACTTCATTACAGAACACTACTTCACTAACACTACTTCACTAATACTACTTCACTAACACTAGTTCACTAATACTACTTCACTAACACTACTTCACTAACACTAGTTCACTAACACTAGTTCACTAACACTAGTTCACTAACACTAGTTCACTAACACTAGTTCACTAATACTAGTTCACTAATACTACTTCACTAACACTAGTTCACTAATACTAGTTCACTAACACTAGTTCACTAATACTACTTCACTAACACTACTTCACTAACACTAGTTCACTAATACTACTTCACTAACACTACTTCACTAACACTAGTTCACTAACACTAGTTCACTAACACTAGTTCACTAACACTAGTTCACTAATACTAGTTCACTAATACTACTTCACTAACACTAGTTCACTAATACTAGTTCACTAACACTAGTTCACTAATACTAGTTCACTAACACTAGTTCACTAATACTACTTCACTAATACTACTTCACTAACACTAGTTCACTAATACTACTTCACTAACACTACTTCACTAACACTAGTTCACTAACACTAGTTCACTAACACTAGTTCACTAACACTAGTTCACTAACACTAGTTCACTAACACTAGTTCACTAATACTACTTCACTAACACTAGTTCACTAATACTAGTTCACTAACACTAGTTCTCTAACACTACTTCACTACAGAACACTCCTTTACTAACACTAGTTCACTAACCTTACTTCACTACAGAACACTAGTTCACTAACACTAGTTCACTAACACTAGTTCACTAACACTACTTCATTACAGAACACTACTTCACTAACACTAGTTCACTAACATTACTTCATTACAGAACACTACTTCACTAACACTAGT
>CM071955.1:187500-230000 GCA_036784905.1 Acrossocheilus fasciatus
TCCAGACCTGCATCATGAGCCCTCAGTAGTGCTGATCAGTCCAGACCTGCATCATGAGCCCTCAGTAGTGCTGATCAGTCCAGATCTGCATCGTGAGCCCTCAGTAGTGCTGATCAGTCCAGACCTGCATCATGAGCCCTCAGTAGTGCTGATCAGTTCAGTAGTTCAGACCTGCTGTCGTGGCCTGAAAGACAGTACGAGTTATTGTTGAAGGCTCTGAGCTAGTTATCCAAAAATGTGGTCAGACAGGTCGTCTTATGCCACAAACGCTCTGAATGCTTGGCAAAAGAGCACATATTGGTGGAATAAAGCACAGCAATGATTGGGAGAAACAAATGACACCAATTATATTCAGGTATTAAAGGAATTAAACGCTGATAAAAACGATCATTCTGTCATCAGTGGGCTGCAGTGTTATTGGAGTAAATGACAGAACAATCGCTTTAATCATCATTGTACTGGTTGACTTTGTCCAGTCTGATCAGTTCTGGGAAAATAACAGACAGATATCGATCCGTCCTGTGTTTGTACGGCCGCTGCTGAAGTCAGATCATTGAATCATTATTCCCTGTTTATCGCTGTGAAGCTGCTTTGAAACAATCTGTATTATGTTTGAAATAAATGTGACTTGACTAAAAACTTTCCAATTTTTCCAAATTTTGACCTCCTGACCTCCATATCCAATTTAACAGTTTTTTTTTTAACTGTGTTGGAGTAACCCATCCTCACAATACCGACACACACGTTGTGTGATGTAATATGCACAGACAGCTGGTTTGAGCGTTGAAATGTTGATTGATCAGCAGCTGGAGCTGATGGATCGTGTTCTGTCGGTGTGTTGAGCGTTAACGGTGTGTGATTGTGGCGCTGGTCGTTTGGTGATTTGGTGTTGGAGCTGTTTGACCTGCAGGAGTGTGTGTCCGGTCAGAGCCCCGTCTGCTCCAATCAGAGCGCACTGAGGTCAGAGTTCAGGTGTGGCGCTGTGTGTGTGTGTGTGTGTGTGTGCAGGTAGAGCCGCATTCCTGCCGTGGCTCGGCTGAGAACAGGGAATGTTCTGGATGCTTCTCTGTGATGATGTGTGAATCACACACACGTCTCGTCATTGTCAAGTTATTTTGAGATCTGGTGAAGCGCTCGCGTGACTTCCTCATCGACAGGACGGTCCTGTATGTTCCTGCCGTCTGTACTCTGCCACACCTTCCTTCAGCACAGTAAAAGGCGTTTGGAGTCATGTCATCTCATCATTCACGTCCTCCTGAAACACCGTTAATCGCTCGCGAGCGTTCAGAGGCTTTACTCATGAATGAACGGAGATGGTCCTCCTGAAGCGCTGCTAATCGACCTCACGTTAACGGTGTTTCTGCACACCGCTCGAATACGTTCAGATGCGACGTGAACGTGACATCAGCCTGCGGGCGATGATGTTTGAGGTCGTCATCAGAAATCACGTTACGTCTGTGTCAAATCTAAATCAGATCAGAGTTAATGAGGAAGGCTTTAATGAGCTGAACTGATGCACTCTTTCACACACACACACACACACACACACACACACATATATATATGGAATCAAACCTTACTTAAATTCACTTTAAAATCCAAAACCTTTCACATTGTGAGTCCATTATTTGTTTAAATTATTTTTGAAAAGTAGTGATGTCATATTTTATTTATCTCGTTTTTTTTATTTTTATTTATTTATTTTTGATGTGCATTATTTACAGTGCTAGGTAGGTAACTTACATATTGTAATCAATTATTAATTACAAATTACTAGATGGAAACTCTAGATGGCACAGTCCGATAGGTCAAACTCACTCTGACATAATGACATCATCATCTCATGGCACAGCTGATTGGTTCTTTTTGTGTCAGCAGCCAATGAGCTCGCTGCTGTACATTCATATACTTGGCTAGTGTTTGCTGTACCGGTTTGCAACGTGCTTCAGAAACCCTCCACCTTCCCCAGCTCCACCTGTATAGATCTGCTACAGGGTGATTCATGTATGCAGGGGCGCATTAATGCACGGGCTTCAAGGGGCTGAAGCCCAGGAGCCTACACCGGAAAGGTGGCCCATGGGCTGCATGTAAATTATATTTTTCTAATAATTATTTATATGGGAATTTGCAGCAGTGACAATAGCACAAACTCACACTCATTTTCAGTGACGCCCTGGTTGTAGTTGCCTATATAGTGAATGGTTCGGTTTAGGCCCCCCCCCACACAGTTTGTATAGTTGGTATGTTCCACTGATATACTGTAAGTGGAATGCACAATCAGTGCATCGCTTATTTCGCTAGTAAAGTAACATTAGCCCAGCACAAGAGTGTTTTTATGATAGCGTGCAGATTAACAAGAGAAACACATTTCAGTCAGGGATGTTTTGATGGCATTTTCTTTTCATGTTACCTCCGTATAAAGCCTGTAATAATGTAGTGTTTACTTTATGTAAGGGCTGCTGTTCCTAAGCGCCACCTTGTGTCAAAGAATGAATTTGCATATTCACTTATATTCACATTTTACACAGATCAGTGTTAACTGGCATATTAACAAGAAGAGAAAACCCTGTCTGGGGTAGGGGGCCTGCCGTAATGCTGTAGCCCCGGGGCCTGTGGTTATCTCAAGGCGCCCCGGCGTGTATGCTGTGGGGTTACTTCATATATGCTGTATGCAGCAGTATTTCTTTCATGCTCACAGCAGCATGTTGTTTATCATTGTCCTGTAAATTACCATGCCAATCCCTCCGAGAGCTGTCATGATAGAAATGATAGTTTGTAACGTAATCTGTTGGATTACACGTATAAATTAATGTATTCTGAGTAATTTGATTACTTTTACATTACTTTTGACCTGACATGTGCTATTCTTTATCAACATTATGACGTGTATTAAACATTATATTATGGCAGGGTTTCCCAAACTGCGCTTCATGAATGAACTACAGGGGGTTTGAGAGTGGATAAATAGCAAATAATAATTTACTGCCATTGTATGAATAATATGTAATCATGTAATCTATGAAAAAGTAACTGTACACTGATTATTAGCATTTTAATGTAATATAATCTAATTACAAGTACTGAATTTTGGAATCTGATTATGTAATCCAAATGACATGTAATCAGTTACTTCCCAGCACTGTTGAATTAATATGTTTATGGTACTGTACATTGCATTGTATTATCCTGCATTGTGAAGTGCAGCTGGTATCTGTAATTCATTTAGACTTAATGATAAATCATGGTAAAACACAAATATATAAAATTGCTGAGCAGAAGCAGCTTCATAAGTTTAGATTCGTTTTCCTGAATGTGGGCTTCACTTCAGTTTCATCGTGAAGCACCTTTTCTGATGAGAGTTTTTTATTTATTTATTTTTTGCATTCAGTGAAATACCTTCATGTTCTTCATCAGATGTTTAGAAATAAACTCATGTCTGTGTTTGTAGAGTGAATGGTCTTCAGTCGGTTGAGGATCTTTTATTTAGGCTTGTTTTGCCCGTTATCACTGCAATAACTGATTGCGATCGGTCAGTGGTGTCCTCCTGTCGTCTAATGACTGTTATCTGTATAATTGGTCGTTGTCTCAGTCAGGCATCGTTAGCATGAGGTGATGTTGGGTGAATGACAGCTGTAGGTCATCACTGATCTTCAGAAGCTCTGGCAGATGATGTGTGCTTTATTCTCATATGAGTGAAAACTGTGAAATAAATGAACAAATACTGATAATGTTCTAAATATTAATATCAAGCTGAAGTTGTTGATGATTTCACACACAGATGAGTGTGACTGCAGTGTGTGGTAACCTGAGCTGATCTTCATGTGATGTTCCTGTGACGTGTGTGTGTGTGTGTGTGTGTCACAGGGAGCAGCCGATCTTCACCACCAGAGCTCATGTCTTCCAGATCGATCCCACCACTAAGAAGAACTGGGTTCCTGCCAGTAAACAGGCCGTTACCGTCTCGTACTTCTATGATGGCTCACGCAACAGCTACCGCATCATCAGCGTGGACGGGTCAAAGGTCAGACAGACACGTGTGTGTGTGTGTGTGTGTGTGTGTGATGGAGTCCGTGTAAGAGTGTCTGCTGATGCTGCGATCCACAGTCTGAGTGCTCACACACACACACACACACACACACACACACACTGAGGGTCTTCCTCTGCAGAGGGTTTATGGTTCATGTTGCCATGGAGATTTGGATCAGTTCCTCAGTATGGAGGCGGCAGTGATGTCACAGCGCAGACCTGCTGAGAGTCTCACACACACACACACACACACACACACACACACACCTGCTGCTGTCACTCTCATAGAGCAGATACATGAAGACTCTCACTCACATTAGTGTGTTAGTAGCAAGCAGACAGATAGACAGACACACACACACCTGCTGCCGTCACTCTGACAGCACACACACACACACACACGTGTTGAGGTTAAATGGCTGGCTGAACTCACACATGTTACTCTGATCAGCTTCAAGAGTCACACAGAATCAGTGAGAGTGAAATACTGAAGAAATGAGGTCAAATACACAAAATACACAGCTCTGTGTGTGTGTGTGTGTGTGTGTGTGTGTGTTCTTGCTGCTAATTAATCAGTCCAGATGTCTTTATCTGTTTCCAACAACAATTGTAATTATGACATTTGAGTCACATTTTGGAGAATTATAGAGAAGTGATGTGTGAAAGATTAAGGACTGACACCAGATCAGCACTCTGTAATTTATTAAAGGGCACCTATTATGCAAAATCCACTTTTACATGGTGTTTGGACATAAATGAATGTTGGCAGTGTGTGAACACAACCACCCTACAATAATAAAAATCCACCCGCTCCTCATTTTTTAATCCCATTTAAACCAAGTCAGTCTCACTCGGCCCACCGTTTTGACTCTCACCGCAGTGTGATGTCACATTTCGGAGGGCGGGGCCACGGCGGCTGATTGACAGCCGTGCATTGCTATAGTTTCCGCCCTCAGCGCTTACCCTGTTCTTCATTTTCTCCGCGCTAGAGCAGATGTAACATCAAAAATGTCTCACAAGCAATCCCAATGCTCTGTGTTTGCATGTAAGAATGAACATAAGAGTCTTCATTTTCTCCAAACATCTGAGCTGCTGAAGACGCTGTGGATTACTTTCATTTTTCAAGGTAATGCTCCTCAAAATCTACCTAAATACGTGTATCACTCCAGACTCCTTTGTGAATGTCATATTGTTAGTGCTTAGCGTTTTAACCATATTTGTGTGCGTACTTTAAGTTTTTTAACTAATCAGGGGTGCGTTTCCCAAAAGCAACTATGGTCTCAAGTTCCGTCGTTACCAATAGAGTTCAATGGAACTTATGACCATAGATAGCTAACGATGCTTTTGGGAAACACACCCCAGCGCCGTGCTTGTGAGATTAGTTCGTGCCATTCGCAGCATGAGATTGTTCGGTAGCGCGGCTCGGTCCATTGATCTGCGCGTGAGCTCTGTAACATTGCGCTGTTTCGTCCCACTTTCAGTGCATTTGACGGCCCATATGTCAGGCTGAACACCGGTTCGCTCGCTCTCTGTTACGTTGCTTCTACAGGCTGTGTTTATTGCTGGAGATACGCAATGCCGAGAGAGACACGAATACGCAACGCCCTCTTCTGGAGACGGGGCCTCTTCTGGAGACGGGGCGGGAATATGCAGCTTATTTGCATTAAAGCTATGCACTCCAAATCAGCTCGTTTTTAGACACACCCCAAAAATGACATTTTCCAGCAGTTATAATAAATGATCTGTGGGGAATTTTGGGCTGAAACTCCACAGACACATTCTGGGGACACCCAAGGCCAATACTACATCTTGTAAAAAGGGGCATAATAGGTGCCATTTAACACACATGAATTGTGTGTGTGTGTGTGTGTGTGTGTGTGTGTGTGTGTGTTTTACATTGTGATGTTTGTTTTTCAGGTGATCATCAACAGCACAATCACCCCCAATATGAACTTCACAAAAACATCGCAGAAGTTTGGCCAGTGGGCCGACAGTCGTGCAAACACAGTGTTTGGACTCGGCTTCGCCTCCGAACAACAGCTGTCAAAGGTCTGATAATACACCACGCATGCATGCACACACACAAAGGCCGTCACACATGCATGCATACTCACTCACACACTCACACACACACACACACACACACACACACACACACACACACACACACACACACAAACTCATACAGCCCGTCACGCATGCATGCTCACACACACACACACAAACTCATACAGCCCGTCACGCATGCATGCTCGCTCACACACACACACACACACACACACACAAACTCATACAGCCCGTCACGCATGCATGCACACACACACACACACACACAAACTCATACAGCCCGTCACGCATGCATGCTCACACACACACACACACAAACTCATACAGCCCGTCACGCATGCATGCACACACACACACACACACACACACACACACACACACACAGGCCGTCATGCATGCGCACACACACACTTACTTGCACACACACACACACACACACACACACAGGCCGTCACACATGCATGCGCACACACACACACACACACACATGCATGCGCACACACACACTCACTTGCACACACACACACACACACAGGCCGTCACACATGCATGCACACTTGATGCGGCTGTTTTTGATGTTGATGTTTTATAATGATCTGAATTGGTCGCAGCACATGTTTCTGCAGTAACTCTAGGAGCAAAACACCTTTATGAAGGTTCATATGTTAATTTTATAAGCCTTTTGGCAGTCAGAGATGTAACCGTCCCAATCCGTGTTTTTTTTCCCTGTCCTGATCTACGTTCTTTCTGTTTCAGTTTGCTGAAAAGTTCCAGGAGGTCAAAGAAGCTGCGAAACTGGCCAGAGAAAAATCTCAGGAGAAGATGGAGACGTCCAGCGATCAGTCGCAGGTACATGGGGCACCATGATCGTAATCTGTGAAAAACAAATACGCAATCCTACAGACAGAAACATCAGACAGCAGAAGATGTTTAAACTGAGCAAAAAAAAGTACGCCTAGGTTCCTAGCTGATGACGAAGAATTTACAGAGAAGCCATCAAGTATTAGACAGTGATCTAGGTTATTACATGCAAAAGTTTTTGGTCCAATAATTAACACCTCTGTTTTTTCAGAATTTAGCAGTAAGAAATTGCTAGTCATCCAGTTTTTGATATCAATTATACATTCTGTTAGTTTTGCAAATTGGTAAGTTTCATCAGGCCGCGAAGAAATATAGAGCTGAGTATCATCAGCATAACAGTGAAAGCTAACACCATGTTTCCTAATAATATCTCCCAAGGGAAACATGTAAAGCGTGAAAAGTAATGGCCCTAGTACTGAGCCTTGAGGTACTCCATACTGCACTTGTGATCGATATGATACCTCTTCATTTACTGCCACAAATTGATGTCGGTCAGATAAGTACGATTTGAACCATGCCAGTGCCCTTCCTCTAATGCCAACATAATTTTCTAGTCTATTTAAAAGAATGTTGTGGTCGATAGTGTCAAACTCGGTACTAAGGTCCAGTAGCACTGATAGAGAGATACAACCACGATCAGATGATAAAAGCAGGTCGTTTGTAACTCTAATGAGAGCAGTCTCGATACTATGATATGTTCTAAAACCTGACTGGAAATCCTCACACATATCATTTTTCTCTAAGAAGGAACATAGTTGTGATGATGCTACCTTTTCTAATATCTTTGTTTGTTTTCTGTGTCCTACCTCTCATTTGGCACAAATCCAAATATTCTATAATATTTCCATATTTGCGATGTATCTGAATGCAAAACTATTTTTATTATGAAAATTATAGGCTTGGTACTTCAGCCGCGTTCCAACGGTGAGACAGAGGAGGGTGCGCTGATGTTTGATTCGCTGTATTTTATTTTGATAAAGTACCAACTGCGCTGTCAAGTTAGCAATGCCGGAAGTGATATGTTTTATGTGTGCGCGCACTGGCACAATCACTTCAACTGTTTCCTTATACGAGCAGAATCAACTTAGAAAACTCTGTCATTTATTTAATTAAAAATTAAATTAAATTTTAATTAATCTTATTAATAATGCATCACTGTAAAAGGTCTACTTTTATTTGTGGACACCCACAATGAAAACAAAACATTGTGCTTTTGTAAAATAAAGAAAACAAAAAGGATGTCACTTTCTGCCATTTCAGTTTCCTTGCTGTGAATAAAAATGAACTGAAACTCAGCATATACAGTGGGGAAAATAATTATTTGATCCCCTGATGATTTTGTAAGTTTGCCCACTTAAAAAAAAGAAAGAAAAAAAAGAAGGGTTTATCATTTTTATGGTAGGTTTATTTTAACTGATAGAGACAGAATATCAATCAAAAATCCAGAAAAAAAGCAGCATACAAATGTTAAAAAAATTTACAATTTAGTAAGTGAAATAAGTATTTGATCCCCAAGCAAAACATGACTTAGTACTTGGTGCAGAAACCCTTGTTGGCAAGCACAAAGGTAAGATGTTTCTTGTAGTTGGTCACCAGGTTTGCACACATCTCAGGAGGGATTTTGGTCCACTCTTTACAGATCCTCTCTAAATCATTAAGGTTTCTTAGCTGTCTCTTGGTAACTCAGTTTCAGCTCCCTCCACAGATTTTGTATAGGATTACGGTCTGGAGACTGGCTAGGCCACTCCATGACCTTAATGTGCTTCTTCTTGAGCCACTCCTTTGTTGCCTTGGCGGTATGTTTTGGGTCAATGTCATGCTGGAAGACCCATCCATGACCCATCTTCAGTGTTCTGGCTGAGGTTCTCGTCCAAGATTTTACAGTACATGGCCCCATCCATTTGCCCCTCAATGTGGTAAAGTCGTCCTGTACCCTTAGCAGAGAAACAGCCCAATAGCATAATGTTTCCACCTCCATGCTTGACTGTAGGGATGGTGTTCTTGGGGTGATTGTCAGCATTTCTCCTCCTCCAAACACGACGAGTTGAGTTGATGCCGAAGAGCTCAATTTTTGTCTCATCTGACCACAGCACATTCTCCCAAGCCTTCTCTGAATCATTTAGATGTTCATTGGCAAACTTCAGACTTTCTCATGATCACCCATACCCCATGAGGCAAAATCTTGCACGGAGCTCCAGACCAAAGCCGATTGATGGTTATGTATTTCTTCCATTTCCGAATAATCGAACCAACAGTTGTCTCCTTCTGACCAAGCTTCTTGCTGATGGTCTTGTAGTCCATTCCAGCCTGGTGCAGGTCTACAATCTTGTCCCTGATGTCCTTTGACAGCTCTTTGGTCTTGCCCATGGTAGTGGAGAGGTTGGAATGGAAGATACAGATTCTATGGACAGGAGCCTTTTATACACAGTGAGCTGAAATTAGGAGTATCTTCTTAAAGTGACAGGACTAATCTGTATTCCACATGTGCACATAACCAATCTGTGGGAGCCAAGATTCCTGCTGGTTGGTAGGGGATCAAATACTTATTTGACTTACTAAAATGTAAATCTTTTTTTAACATTTGTATGCTGCTGGATTTTTTGTTTGATATTCTGTCTCTATCTGTTAAAATAACCCTAACCCTAACCTACCATAAAAAAGAGAAATCTGTCTTTTTTTTTTTTTTTTAAGTGGGCAAACTTACAAAATCATCAGGGGATCAAATAATTATTTTCCCCACCGTATGTTTCCCACCCCCCACCCCCCCGTTTATCTGTTAACTAAATCAAATATATTTCAAGTATTTATTCCTTGTATGTATATGTACTCCAGATTTTATATATATATATATATAATATGTGGTGTGAAAAAGTGGTGGCCCCCTTCCTGATTTTTTTTTTTTTTTTTGTCACACTTTAATTTCTCAGATCATCAAACATATTTAAATATTAATCAAAGATAACACAAGTAAACACAACATGCAGTTTTTAAATGAAGTTTTTTATTATGAAGGGAAAACAAAATCCAAACCCACATGGCCCTGTGTGAAGAAGTGTTTGTCCCTAAACCTAATAACTGGTTGTATCACCCTTTGCAGCAACAACTGCAATCAAGCATTTGCGATAACTGGCAATGAGTCTTTCACATCGCTGTGGAGGAATTTTGGCCCACTCTTCTTTGCAGAATTGTTTTAATTCAGCCACATTTCGAGCATGAATGGACTGTTTAAGGTCGTGCCACAGCATTTCAATCGGATTTAAGTCCAGACTTTGATTTGGTCACTCCAAAACCGTAATTTTGTTTTTCTTGAGACATTCAGAGGTGGACTCGCTGCTGTGTTTCGGATCATTGTCCTGCTGCAGAACCCAAGTGCGATTGAGCTTGAGGTCACAAACTGACGGCCGGTCATTCTCCTTCAGGATTTTCTGATAGAGAGCAGAATTCATGGTTCCATCAATTATGGCAAGTCCTCCAGGTTCTGAAGCTCAGACCATCACACTACCTCCACCATGTCTGTCTGCTGGTATGATGTTCTTTTAATGAAATGCTGTGTTGGTTTTACGCCAGATGTAACGGGACACACACCTTCCAAGAAGTTCAACTTTTGTTGCATCAGTCCACAGAATATTTGCCCAAAGGTCTTGGGGATAATCAAGATATTTTTTGGCAAATGTGAGACGAACCTTTGTGTTTTTTTAGGTCAGTAATGGCTTTTGCCCTGAAACTCTCCCATGGATGCTGTTTTTGCCCCGTCTCTTTCTTATTGTTGAATCATGAACACTAACCTTAACATTTAATTTCTAGCGATTATCGTGGATTTGATTGCACAGATACTATTTAAACTAAACTGAGCTAGACAATGACATCTCTGAATTCAATAATGAAATGCCTTTAACTGAAAATTGAGTGTTTAATCTTATCATTATACATTACTGACACTCTGTCCTCCAATTTGATACTGTTAAGTGCTTTGACACAATCTGTATTGTTAAAAGCGCTATATAAATAAAGGTGACTTGACTTGACCTGACCTTAATTGAGGCGAGTGAGGCCTGCAGTTCTTTAGATGTTGTTCTGGGTTCTCTTATGAGCTCCTGGACGAGTCGTCTTTGTGCTCTTGGAGTAATGTTGGTAGGCCGGTCACTCCTGGGAAGGTTCACCACTGTTAGTTTTCTCCATTTGTGGATAATGGCTCTGACCGTGGTTTGCTGGAGTCCCAAAGCCTTAGAAATGGCTTTACAACCAATTCCAGACTGATACATGTAAACTATTTTGTTTCTCATCTGTTTATGAATTTCTTAAGATTACAGAATGATATGTTGCTATTTAAACATGCTTAACTTTGTCAGATAGGTTCTATTTAAATGATTTCTTGATTCAACAGGTCTGGCAGTAATCAGGCCTGGGTTTGGCCTGTGAAATTTAACTCAACTTTCTAAAATAGTGTGGTTAATCATAGTTCTTTCATGATTTAATAGAAGGGGGCAATTAATTTTTCATGTAGGGCCAGGTAGGTTTGGACAGCTTTTTTCCCTTAATAAATGAAATCATCATTTAAAAGCTGCATTTTGTATTTACTTGCATTATCTTTGTGTAATATTAAAATTTGATGATCTGAATCTTTTAAGTGTGACAAATATGCAAAAAATGTAAAAATCAGGACACTTTTTCACACCACTATATATATATATATTATAACATAACATTTATAATTTAATATAATATTTAGTATTATCACATCTAGGTGGACATTTTTTTTATTTGTACTACTGTCTGTTCAAAATAAATGAAAAGAAACCTAGCATAGAAGATTTGTTGTACTTTTCTTGTACCGAAATCGCATCGAACTGTGACCCCCGAACCCTGACATCTGTGTACTGTTACACCCCTGATATATACACTGTGCTGATCTTAGACTTCTGTGGGCCCTAAGCAAAACTAGACTTCACCATATAAATTAAAAATAAATTAATTCATAATAAAGTTATGGACAATATTAAGTGAAGGGAAGTGATTAATTCTCTCCTTTTCTTTTGTTGTTTGATTAACAGATGACAGACAGCGACAGGTTTATACAGTAGGATGCTGTCATGGAGAGCACAGATCTAATATACTGACTAGCATTCGATTGTTTATATTCATTTAAGACATAACTGACTGTGTTTAGTGAAAACTCACCAAGACGGACATTTTGACATATACATCAAAGTAGCCATATTTGTCTGTGTTTCACTCCGTCTCGAATCATGCTCATGGAAAGCGCTTGAGAAACCGCAGCTCAGTGCTTTGAACTCGTTTTTTAGTATCGAGCAAGAACGGAACAGAGATTGTGTACAACAGTCACGTTACATGATTTGACTGATTTGGATGTTACATAGAAAGCATTAAATACACCACATTAAAGGAATATTCATGTTTTATTCATGCCTTTTATTCATTCATGCCGAAATCAAAAACGAAACTGAAATTATATCATCTTTGAGAGGAAGGGGCCCTCCTGGTGTTTCGGGGGCCCTACACAACATGCGTATGTTGCGTATAGGGAGGATCGGCTCTGTATATATAAAACAATTTTATTTTATTTTTCCTTATTTAGAGAAAGTAAATCCAAAGTTCTGTCATGAAACTTTACATGGCATAGGTTAACTCTATATGGCTTAAACTCAAGCTGACATAATGACATCATCTCATGGCTGATCGGTTATCTTTGTATCAGCAGCCAATGAGCTCACTGCTGTACATTCAAATACTCTGAATCAGAATGAGCTTTTATTGCCAGGTATGTTAACACATACGAGGAACTTGTTTTCATGACAGAAGCTTCCAGAGTGCAACAGAATGACAGTGACAGAACAAAAAACAGATAATAAAGAAGAATTAAGAAATAGAACAAGTAAATAAGGAATAACAATACACAAATTGACAATTGTATGTACGGGTATATTATGTGCAAATTGAAATGTAGACTAAGTATGCGTGTTAGATAAATAAGTGTATAAATAGTGTGTGTTCCACAATTATTGTCAAGTGTTCATGAGATGGATTGTCTGAGGGGAGAAACTGTTCCTGTGCCAGTCGTTCTGGTGCTCAGAGCTCTGTAGGGTCGACCAGACGGCAACCGTTCAGAGAGGGAGTGTGCTGGACGTGAGGGTCCAGAGTGATTTCAGCCCTTTTGCTCACTCTGGATGAGTACAGTTCTTGGAGAGCGGGGAGGGTTGTACCAGTGATTCGCTCAGCAGTCCGGACTACCCTCTGTAGTCTACTGAGGTCAGATTTGGTAGCTGAGCTGAACCAGACAGTTATTGAAGTGCAGAGGACGGATTCAATGATGGCAGAGTAGAATTGTTTCAGCAGCTCCTGTGGCAGGTTGAACCAGTCAGCTGATGTGCTGTTTTCATCAGACTTCAAGCAAAGTGTGTGTGAGTGAGGTCTATCAACGTGAAATTGTGTTGCTTTGTCAGGAATCTGGCCGTGAAACTCCATCAGGCAATCAAGCATCCAGTATCAACGGAACAGACGATGAGAAGATCTCACACGTGCCGGACATCACAGCGCTGAAAAGTGAGAACGACCAGCTGAAGTCTGTAGCGGAGCAGAGGTGAGACGCTCATGAATCCTCTGATATTCCTTAATATTCATATTTCTGATATTTATAACCAGCCCTAAACCGTCACACAGACCCGCTGATGTGATCCACTCGGAATCAGAACATCGTCTGTTCAACTGATTGATAAGATGTTCAGACGTCATGAAGATTCAGTCAATCAGTGTGCTTCACTGTAGGAGTAGAGATGGTTGGCTCTTTGTCCTTGTGAAGCTGAATGGTGTGTGTGTGTGTGTGTGTGTGTCTGTCTGACAGTAAGAAGCTGGAGACGGAGCTGCAGGCACTGAAGGACAGCAACGCTCGGCTGATGGACACGCTGCAGGAGGCCAACAGCAACGCTGAGAGCTGGAAGAGCAAAGTGACGCAGAGCCAGGACGAGAACAACCAGCTGAAGGACCAGGTGAGACGAGAGGAGAAGCCTCGCTTTAGTTGAATTTAACCACCGGTTTACAGAATCAGAATGTGTAATTTACATTTACATTTAGTCACTAGGGCTGCAACGATTAGTCGACATTATCAGCAACATCGGCAATAAAAAATTGTCGACAAATATTTTTGTTGTCGAGTATTCGTTTGATCTCATATGACCTAATGTAAGAGCCTACAATAATGCAGTTTGACCAGTGTGGCGCTGTAGCTCAAGTCTGTAGTTCAGCCCTCCAGGATGCAATTCAAGGGAAGAAGACGCAGTGCTTCAGAGCAAACGCAGCCAACCTGAAGCTGCTGAGCGACATTTGAATGAATATGTAAATATATGCTGCGTGCTTTCCTCTCAATAATGAAATAAACACAACAAAAACTGGCAGCGGTGTGAAAGCAGCAGTTAAAAATGCATCTGATTACAGCAATTGTGGATGTTTGCATGAACTCTGCGGTAAAGTCCAGTCATGTCACGATAGCCTTAAATCAAGCAGCTTCACAGTATTAAACATGAAAAACCAGAGTCAGTGTCGATTTCAGTTAGAATTACAACTTGATTTTCTGTTATAAAGCAACTCTCCAGTGTGGAGCTAGCTAGTGATAAAATCTTTTTATTAGTGGGAAAAAAATATTATTTCATTAAAGTGATAGTTTGGTTTGCAAAGATCAAAGCTTGATGTAGCTCAGGACTGTTTTGATTATCATAACCCTATAAGGTATTTTAAGATGGATTGTTTTGTGAATAAAATAGTTTATCCAAAAATAAAACGTCTTATCGTTAACCTTTATTTTGTTTGTTATCCATATGACTTACAAAAGGAGATGTTAGGCTGAATAATATGTCATTCAGTTACTTCTTCATATAGCTAATTACATGGTGAATGAGAGATTTCCTCTGTTGGTCATCTATTTTGTCTGCCAAATATAAATATAAATATATATATATGCATATGCATAAATTAATTGTATACTAATTGTAAATTACATATGACTTTCAAAAGTTGAAGTGATTACCGTTATATATTTGTTATAATATGAAACTCAACATTTTAACTACACTGAACAAAATTATAAACGCAACACTTGTTTTTGCCCCCATTTTTCATGAGCTGAACTCAAAGATCTAAGACTTTTTCTATGTACACAAAAGGCCATTTTAGAGCGGCCTTTTATTGTGTCCAGCCTGAGGCACAGCTGTGCAATAATCATTCTGTCTAATCAGCATCTTGATATGCCACACCTGTGAGGTGGATGGAGTATCTCGGCAAAGGAGAAGTGCTCACTAACACAGATTTAGACAGATTTGTGAACAATATTTGAGAGAAATAGGCCTTTTGTGTACATAGAAAAAGTCTTAGATCTTTGAGTTCAGCTCATGAAAAATGGGGGCAAAAACAAAAGTGTTGCGTTTATCATTTTGTTCGGTGTTTGTTAGTCGATTAATTGTTCTAATAATCGTTAGATTAATTGATTATCAAAATAATCGTTTGTTGCAGCCCTATTAGTAATTTTGCAGGCGCTTTTATCCAAAGTGACTTACAATTGGGGAATACATAAAGTGATTCATCTTAGAGGCAATCAGACAGAGGAAGTGCTCATAATACCAAGTCTCAGGCATTATTCAAATAAGTACAAGCTAGATAGGGAAGGAATAAAGAGAAAGACAAAGGTTGTGTTTTTTTTTGTTTTTGTTTTTAAGTTTAGGATGAAGTCAAGTAGTGTAGAAAGAGATGAGTTTTCAGCTGTTGCTTGAAGGTTTAAAGGGATCCAGCATTCCAGATACAGGTAGGAAGATCATTCCACCAGCCAGGAGCGGTGAACGAGAATGATTTTGAGCCTCTCTGTGATGGTACCACGAGGCGTCGCTCACTAGCGGATCTCAGACTTCTGGAGGGGATGTAGATTCATAATAGTGAGTGGAAGTAGGCGGGTGCTGAGCCTGTGGCTGTTCTATATGCAAGCATCGGTGTCTTGAACTTGATGCGAGCCGCAACAGGTAGCCAGTGCAAGGAGATAAAGAGCTCTTTGAAGTCTAGTCGTGCCACTGTATTCCGAATCATTTGTAGAGGTTTGATTGCGCATGATGGAAGTCCAGCCAGAAGAGCATTGCAGTAGTCCAGCCTAGAAATGACAAGGGCCTGGACAAGAAGTTGTGCAGCATGCTCCGTCAGAAAGGGCCTGATCTTTCTGATGTTGTGTAGTGCAAACCTGCAAACCTTTGAAGGTCAGCTGGTCATCAAAGATTACATCAAGATTTCTGACCGAAGTTGATGGGGTAATTGTAGAAGAACTTAGCTGGATGGTGAAATCATGCTGTAGAGTCGGAGTGGCAGGGAACACCATAAGCTCAGTCTTTGCCAGGTTGAGCTGAAGGTGATGTTCTTTCATTCATGCCGAGATGTCCGCCAGGCAGCCTGAGATCCGTGCAGCTACCGTTGGATCATCTGGTTGAAATGAAAGATAGAGCTGTGTTCCATCAGCGTAGCAATGGTAAGAGAAGCCATATGTCTGTATGATGGGACCCGGTGATGTAGTGTATATGGAGAAGAGGAGGGGTCCAAGAACTGATCCCTGAGGAACCCCACTGACCAGTTGATGTGCTGTGGATACGTTCCCTCCCCAGGCCACCCTTTAGGAGTTTAAGAGACGCTTGCATTCGCTGTCATATTGAGCTCAGGTGTGTGTGATGGAAGACCTGTAGTGCTAACTGTGTGTGTGTGTGTGTAGATCTCGGAGCTGGAGGTTCAGTGTAAGGAGGTGAATCTGGAGAGAGAGAGAAACGCTCAGCTGAGTCTCAGAATTCAAGAGCTGGAAGCAGATCTGCAGGAAAAAGAGCAGGTGAGTGGCTCACTCACACACACACACACACACACACACACACACACAATCTGACTTTGTTGCAGTTGGAATTGAACTGCGGGTTCGTCTGGTCCGAGGATAACTGACCCCCGACTGAGCCTGGTTTCTCCCAAGGTTTTTTTCTCCATTCTGTCACAGAGGGAGTTTTGGTTCCTCTGGCTTGCTTAGTTGGGGACACTTCATTTCCAGCGATATCGTCAACTTGATTGCACAGATACTACAGGTGCATCTCAATGAATTAGAATGTCATGGAAAAGTTCATTTATTTCAGTTATTCAACTCAAATTGTGAAACTCATGTATTAAATAAATTCAATGCACGCAGACTGAAGTAGTTTAAGTCTTTTAATTGTGATGATTTTGGCTCACATTTAACAAAAACCCACCAATTCACTCTCAACAAATTAGAATACTTCATAAGACCAATAAAAAAAAAACATTTTTAGTGAATTGTTGGCCTTCTGGAACGTATGCTCATTTACTGTATATGTACTCAATACTTGGTAGGGGCTCCTTTTGCTTTAATTACTGCCTCAGTTCGGCGTGGCATGGAGGTGATCAGTTTGTGGCACTGCTGAGGTGGTCTGGAAGCCCAGGTTTCTTTGACAGTGGCCTTTAGTTCATCTGCATTTTTTTGGTCTCTTGTTTCTCATTTTCCTCTTGACAATACCTCATAGATTCTCTCTGGGGTTCAGGTCTGGTGAGTTTGCTGGCCAGTCAAGCACACCAACACCATGGTCATTTAACCAACTTTTGGTGCTTTTGGCAGTGTGGGCAGGTGCCAAATCCTGCTGGAAAATGAAATCAGCATCTTTAAAAAGCTGGTCAGCAGAAGGAAGCATAAATACTCCAAAATTTCTTGGTAAACGGGTGCAGTGACTTTGGTTCTCAAAAAACACAATGGACCAACACCAGCAGATGACATTCACCCCAAATCATCACAGACTGTGGAGACTTAACACTGGACTTCAAGCAACTTGGGCTATGAGCTTCTCCACCCTTCCTCCAGACTCTCAGACTGTGGAGACTTAACACTGGACTTCAAGCAACTTGGGCTATGAGCTTCTCCACCCTTCCTCCAGACTCTAGGACCTTGGTTTCCAAATGAAATACAAAACTTGCTCTCATCTGAAAAGAGGACTTTGGACCACTGGGCAACAGTCCAGTTCTTCTTCTCCTTAGCCCAGGTAAGACGCCTCTGACGTTGTCTGTGGTTCAGGAGTGGCTTAACAAGAGGAATACGACAACTGTAGCCAAACTCCTCGACACGTCTGTGTGTGGTGGCTCTTGATGCCTCGACCCCAGCCTCAGTCCATTCCTTGTGAAGTTCACCCAAATTCTTGACTCGATTTTGCTTGACAATCCTCATAAGGCTGCGGTTCTCTCGGTTGGTTGTGCATCTTTTTCTTCCACACTTTTTCCTTCCGCTCAACTTTCTGTTAACATGCTTGGATACAGCACTCTGTGAACAGCCAGCTTCTTTGGCAATGCATGTTTGTGGCTTACCCTCCTTGTGAAGGGTGTCAATGATTGTCTTCTGGACAACTGTCAGATCAGCAGTCTTCCCCATGATTGTGTAGCTAGTGAACCAAACTGAGAGACCATTTGAAGGCTCAGGAAACCTCTGCAGGTGTTTTGAGTTGATTAGCTGATTGGTGTGTCACCATATTCTAATTTGTTGAGATAGTGAATTGGTGGGTTTTTGTTAAATGTGAGCCAAAATCATCACAATTAAAAGAGCCAAAGACTTAAACTACTTCAGTCTGTGTGCACTGAATTTATTTAATACACCAGTTTAACAATTTGAGTTGAATTACTGAAATAAATGAACTTTTCCACGACATTCTAATTTATTGAGATGCACCTGTATTTAAACTGAACTGAGCTGGACGATGACATCTCTGAATTCAATAATGAAATGCCTTTAACTGAAAATTGAATGTTTAATCTTGTCATTTTACATTTATTGATACACTATTTTCCTATTTTGGTATTGGAAAGTTGCTTTTACAAAATCTGTATTGTTAAAAGCGCTATATAAATAAACACACACACACTCACTCACTCTCTCACACACACACACACACACTCCTGTCACGACTGCTCTCACACACATGTTTGTTGGTGTTTTTTAGGAGCTTGAGGATCTGCGCAAACAGGCAGAAACCATCCCGCAGCTCATAGCCAAATGTGAAAGTGTCACGGCCAAAGTACAGGTGAACAACACACTCATTCTTCAAACGAATCTCAGTCACAGATCATACACCACAAGTCTAAATGAAGCTCTTCGGTGTTCAGACTGATGAAGCGACAGCATCTAGATTTGTGTTTGCTGAAGTTGAGTTTCAATCAGACTAAAGCAGTAAAATACCTTTTTCAAATGTCATGTAAACGCTGTAGTCCAGCTGAAATCAATCTGGTATTTTTTTCACTAACAGATCCAGGTGATGTGATTGTAGTTTGGGGTCTGCACATATTAATCCGCTTCTGCGTTTGAAAATATTGGATTAGTCCTTACACATACACGCGTGCAGATGAAGGCTGTATCTGCTCATGTAAACCTAATGTTTGTAATCACTAATTTACTATGCAAATGCTGTATGTTCTGTCAGTATAAATCAATGCAGGGTTTCTTTAAACTTTACAGTCTGTATGTTCAGCTGTATGCACAGAATATCTAGTCCTAAACATTTAAAACAAACCCAGAACAGAATGTTGGAAACACATCAACAGATCAGCTGTGCAAACGCTGAAATAACTCATTAAACATACAGAAATACTTTTCAGATGAGTTCAGTCACTGTTTGTTGCTCTGGATGTGCGTCATAATCGCTGAGTTCGATCATGAGTTGATTCAGAAGCAGCAACTTGCTAGAAATAAACAAGAATAGCAATATCTATGGAGTCAATTTAATGCCATATGTATGTGTGTATATATATGTATGTGTGTGTGTGTGTGTGTATTTTTGTGCGAACAAAAATAAAGTATTGAGAGAAAAAATTAAGTTTTGCAAACTGAAATAAAGAATTGCAAAAATTAATATATAATTCATTGCACAAATCAATGGCAGTTGTAAAAGAAGCTTATGAACTTTGATTCTATTTTATCTCTGCAACACATTTTTTCCAGGCTCACACCTACTAATTCATTTGCAACACTCCATTAATTTTGTGTTTCAGTCAAGCGTGAGCTCGAGATACCATTTTCCCTTTGCGCTTCTCTTTTCTGTGCGTTTCACTTCATGGCACTGTTTTGACGTGGGGGGTGGAGTCAAGAAACTGGGGCGTGTTCAGTGGGCCTGGGCACACCCCCCGCAAAGCCACGTCATTAGTTTGAATATCAGCATGGCAGAGCGGAGGCCTGCGGGTGGATTCCATGTATATAAAGTTGATTGTTTCCTTTTATTTCACTAACATTAAAATGTGTGTTGTTTTGTTAACTAAATGCAATTACTATTAACGTTTACTATCATTTCCCGGTTTTAGCTGTTTTGCTATTTGAAGAGACACAATATAAAATATTTTGCGTACTTTGTAGTGTAAGAATATCATAATCAATAAAAGTAAACAACATAATTCATCAACAGTATAAACGTGCATATTGAGATAAATGACTCACAGATGCTAACTTTTTCTAACACATTTACGTGCGTGAGTAAATGATCTCTAACTTCTTAAACTTTGGCAAACTACGTTAATAGTAATCGCATTTAGTTAACAAAACAACACACATTTTAATGTTAGGGGGTTCTTGACTCTACCCCCCACGTCAAAACAGTGCCGTGAAGTGAAATGCAAAGGGAAAACGGTATCTCGAGCTCACGCTTGACTGAAACACAAAATTAATGGAGCGTTGCAAATGAATTAGTAGGTGTGAGCCTGGAAAAAATGTGTTGCAGAGATAAAATAGAATCAAAGTTCATAAGCTTCTTTTACAACTGCCATTGATTTTTGCAATTCTTTATTTCGGTTTGCAAAACTTTATTCTTTCGCATATATATGTGGCATTAAATTGACTCCATAAATATCGGCTTTATTAAAACATCTTGAAACGTGATGAAGATTTTAAACAATCGTTGAGTCTGTTTTTTGGAGTTTCAGAGGGGAAAATCTTAATTGTGTAAATGGCAGCTAACACAAACTCTGAGCCGTCGTGTTGCTGTATTTAGAGATGTGTGTTATTTTCTTCAGTTTTACATTCCAGCCACGAACTTTAGACGACTGTCTCTGTTTACCACGCTGAACTTTGACCTCACACCAGGAATACTCATGCTGTTAGAATGATATAAACGCTGGTCATGTCAGTGTGAATCTGCGGTTCTGCATGTTTTTTGCAAGATTTACTGATGCTGCTGATGTTTCACAGGCTGCAGAGTCGGCCAACAGAGACCTGAGCGAGAAGATGACGCTCCTGCAGAGCGAGCTCGACGACAGTCAGCAGAAACAGAAGAACATGAAGAGCGAGCTCAAGAAGTTCATGGACGCTCTGGACGGGAAGATTGATGAGCTCCATGAAGTTCGTCAGGGCATTTCTAAACTGGGCGTTGATAACTGAACACACACACACTCACTCACTCACTCTCTCTCTCTCGCTCTATCTCTCTCTCGCTCTGTCTCTTTCTTGCTCTCTCTCTCTCTCGCTCTGTCTCATTGGGCTCCTGTCGCGTGTGTGTTTGTGATCTTCTGACTGCTGGTTAAGGGCTACTGATGGTCAGCGAGGAGTCTCTCTCTCTCTCTCTCTCTCTCTCTCTCTCTCTCTCTCTCACTTACACTCACATGCACACGCGCACACACACACACATGGACTGAAGGGTGAATTGAACCGCTGCAGATCTCAGGGCCGTTCGGAATCGCTGATATGCACAAACACAGGTGAACTGCAGAATCACTAAGTGCCTGATGGTGGCGCTCTCTCTCCGCCAGCCCTCATAAACTCTTCTGACAATCGTCCTGTTTAACGCGAGGCGTCGAGCGGATCCTCATGCAATACCCGCCTCAGGCAGCCGGACGCACTTCTCTTCTTCTGCTTCTTCTGTTGGTTTGTTTGTGTTTTTGAGATGAAGTCGCATTCAGATTATTCTTATTCTGATCGATGAAAATATGAGCCAAATATTTGCTGTGATGAAGGCAGTTTGCTTGTTTGGTGCAGATGTGTGTGTCGTGCTCAGCAGTGTTTGTAACGTGCTCCTCCGCTCGTGTGTGTGTGTTGGATGTTTGGGTGAGGATAATTTATACATGTGCTTTTTTCTTTTTTTCTTTTTTTTTTTTTTAAAAGAGTAACCTCTGCCTTTCCTGAGTCTGTGATCGGAGTGCTTGAGCTTCCAAACTCTCTCCTCAGTTCCTTTCAGTTGTTGTTTTTTCTCTTGATGCTGTTTGAATGCTGTGGATGGTGTATAATAGAACGTTTAATGTGGGCAAGTGTCTTTAACACCCTCTAAAACACACACACACACACACACACCCACCCCTTTCTGGAAACTTGAGCCTTTTTTCCCACTTTCTGGAGAAAAAAAAAACTTTTGTTGATCAAAATTGTAAAATAAATAATTGTGGAAATCTAGTTTCTGAAGGAGATCTCTGCATTTCTTTAGTTATTTGTGATGTTTGAGGCTCTTTCAGGCGGTGGGCGTCTCTCTCTTGCCCTCTGATTGGTGAGAGGATGTGTTGCCTTGGCAACCTGCATCCCACACACAACTGCTATTGATTGTGAGTATACTGTGCTCCAGATGTGAATACATTTGTTCATATAGTTGTTTTATCATTGTTGTTAGATTTCTGTGGTGTCACCGTTATGAAGCCGGTTTCCATAGAAACACTGGATTCTGTAATGCTCAGGATCTGTTCTACACACAGACTCTCTCTCACTATCTCACACACACACACACACACACACACACACACACACACACACACACACACACACACACACACACACTCACACACTCACTCACTCACTCTAACACAATCAAACTACTACACACACGCACACACTTGGTCTCAGGGCTTTCCTCTTCTCTGATGGAATCATCTGGAATCTCTGAAATTTTTCTGCCTTTAAGCTTCCGTCAGCAACATTTTCTGATATTTCCATCTGCTGGTGTAGATCAGTGTTTCTCACTATTTTCAGGTGAAGTACCCCCTGAAATGAATCCAGATCCCCAAATGATCACCTAATCATCCAGTCTCTTTAAACAGAACAGATTTCTATTCAAATCATGATCTGATCAATAAGCTGGTCGTTCAAATGAATCATGCTGCTATCAATACACAATTTATACACTACCAAAGTTTGTGTAAGATTTAAAAAAAAAAAAAAAACATTTTAATCAACAAAAACATTAAATTGGTCAAAAGTGTCAGTAAAGACATTTATAATGTTACAAAAGATTTCTGATTCAAATGAATGCTGTTCTTTTGAATGTTATATTCATCTGTGAATCCTGAAAAATAAAATGTTTCAGTTTCCACAAAAACACTGGGCAGCACAACTGTTTTCAACATTGATAATAATCAGAAATGTTTGTTGAGCAGTAAATCAGTATATTATTATGATTTCTGAAGATCATGTGACACTGAAGACTGGAGTAATGATGCTGAAAATACAGCTGCGTCACAGAAATAAATTACAGTTTAACACATATTCACAAACTGGAATAATTTTACCACAATATTACTGGTTTTACTGTATTTTTGATCAGATAAATGCAGCCTTGGTGAGCAGAAGAGACTTCTTTCAGAAACATTAAAACGTCTTATCTTCCCCAAAATTTGAAGAGTAGTTACAGTTTATAAGTTTGGAGAAGTTTAGTTTGTTAATTGTATCCTGTCAGTTTGAAGTGCTTGAGCTGCTCTGTGTGGTTTTATGATTGACGTAATTCTCAAAACCAAATCAGTGTTTCACAAACAATCCACTCGTGATGTTGACCTGCAGGAGCTCAAGCTCATTATGGTCTGGATGAACATCAGATGAAACGCATGCTTGACTGCAGCCTTTATTGGAGCAGGGAATATTTAGCCTTGATCCATAAGATCCCTGACTCAGATCTGGCCTTCCATTTAAGCAATTTAAGACGTCTTGCTAGTGGCGTCGAAAAACCGACCGTGTTTTTAGCATTAAAGGGATAGTTCACCCCAAAATGAAAATTCTGTCATTAATTACTCACCCTCATGTCCTTCCAAACCCGTAAGACCTTCGTTCATCTTCGGAACACACATTAAGATGTTGATGAAATCGGAGAGCTCTCATAGACAGCAACGCAACTGAAATCTTCCCAGGTCCAGAAACGGTGGAAATACATCAGTAAAACAGTCCATGTGACATCAGTGGCTCAACTTCAGTTTTGCAACGCTACAAGAATACTTTACTTTTTTTGCGCAATGAAAACAAAAATAACATAATTTACTCAACCATTCTTCTCCCCCGAATTACGTCGTCTGCCATTTTAGAGAGTATCACCACGCATACGCACGCTTTCCCCCGAACGTAAACAACACTGATTACATGCATTCTGAGGAACTTACGGGTTTGGAACGACATGAGGGTGAGTAATTAATGACACAATTTTCATTTTGGGGTGAACTATCCCTTTAATGTCAAAGCAGATTTCTGTCGAAGTTAAACCAAATATTGCATGAATGGGGTAATAATTAATGGGTTTATACAAAACACCTGAAAGTAAATATTACCCATCAGGAGGCCTTGATATCAATTTGACATCAAATATTAGTCAAGACTCGATCAAGGTAACGTCATTTTAAATTCAGTTTCTTCCAGTGCTAAATGAGTGATATGAAGTTAACACTTGGTTTAATGTACATGTGTTGTTCAATTTACATTGTCATGTTAAGTTTTGATTTGCACATTTAAACTTTTTGTTTTAGTTTTTGGATGACAATTTTGATGTCAATTTGATGGCTTTTCAACATCAATTGCCCACTGGATAAAGCTAAAACGTGAACGATTGCCCCAACTGCACGCAGTGTAAACGGTGGATTACACTAAATAACTGTCATAAATTGAGGTTGATATTTAGAATATCGTGCAATATTTCCAATGCGAAATTGGGAATTAAGTTCACATTCTCATTGTTGCTTTAAAAATGTTTAATTAAAAATGATCAATTCTGTGAACAAATCAAAGAGTGTATCATGTCAGTATTACTTTCAGAAAGTGGATTGATTTTGCAAATGACAATATGCACATGATTTCTCATAAAATTAAATCCTAACAAAGCAGAAAAGTGATGTCATAATCACATATCGTCACAGTCGTTAGAAATGTGCTAGTTCATAAAGTCATTACTGCTGTTCTGTTGGGAAATGTTTTAGTTAATTTAGCCACTGTATTGAATAAATACCTGGGGTTGTGTTTGTTTTCTTCTAAAAGTGACGAAAACTAAGACGATCTAGCAATTTTTAGAGCTTTTCCATTAGATGTACTGTCTCGCCATGCAATACGAAATACCTCTAATTTAGTTTTCCTCCAGCTGCGCTTCATTTTCCAGGCTGCTCTCTTTAGGGCGCGAGTGTGCTCATTATACCACGGTGTTGGACTCTTTTCCTTAATCTTCCTTAAGCGTAAAGGAGCAACCGCATCTAAAGTGCTAGAAAAGAGAGAGTCCACAGTTCCTGTTACATCGTCTAGTTGTTCTGAGCTATTGGATATGCTGAGGAACTGAGATAAATCAGGAAAGTTATTAACAGAGCAGTCTTTTGTGGTAGAAGTGATGGTTCTGCCATATTTGTAATGACTAGAATTTGCAGCTTTAGCTATATGGAGTATACACAGTATATATAGTGTAGATAACGATTGGAGATATCGCTCTGTACTAGCAATATCTCAGATTTCAATGCCATCCACATCAATTCTACGTATTAATATTCAATCTAAATTATGATTACAATGAGTAGGTCCTGACACGTGTTGTCTAACCCAAATGGAGTTCAGAATGGCTAAAAATGCTGATCCTAATGCATCTTTTTCAATATCAACGTGGATATTAAAATCACCATCAATTAAGACTTTATCTGCAGTCAGCACTAACTCAGATAGAAAATCAGCAAAATCTTGAAGTCTGTATGGTGCCCTTGTGGCCTGTATACAGTAGCCGGTTCAAACGTCACAATTTATCATTAACACTTATTATATTATATCAAATGAATTATACATGAAATCAGACCTCTGAGAAATACTGAAAATATTACTATAAACTGTTTGGACGCGGCTCATGTTTATAACAGTAATCCTGGGGGTAATGTATTCATCTGGTTTTAGCCAGTTTTCTGTCAAACAGAGAACATCTATATTATGATCAATCAGGGGCGGATCTAGAAAATAATTTTTAGGGTGGCATGGGGTCTATGAGGGGTGGCAACACCAAAGAAAGCCCCCATGCATAGTTTTTGGGGATTTATTGTCTGACGTGTACAGTTGTTCACAAATATTGCATTAGAATTAAGTAATCATCTATACTGTTTAAAATGAAAAATAAATAACATTTCAATATCCATCATGGCACCAAGTCAATACACAATATAAAAAACTTCAACAGGTTATAAATGTTTCTGAGCTTGTATCATTGTATCATAAAATTTAAAAAAAGTAAATTCAGCATCCTCTGCACATTTGGTCAAATTTGATTACAGTATACAGTACTACCGCAGTTTCCTGGTCTCCTGACACTAGACTATATCTCTAGACAATCATTCTCAATTCTGCAAACATGCAGTACACACAAAAAATGGTTACAAATCAAATTTGACAGTCACATGTTTGAAGGTGTGCTACAGTTTACTGAAATTACTGTACATATAGAAGAGTGAAATATCCATCATCTAATGTACTGGTACTGTACTGTAATTATACTGAATGTGTAAGTGGGTCATTCTACAGAAACGTCCACTTTTGGTATGGCAAAATGTCTTAATTTTTATTTCTTTTTTTACATTTAAACTTAGACCACATTATTAGATTACCTTTTGACTTTATGAATACATATAAATGACAGCTTAATTATATATTTTTTAGCTTTTTTGTGCAATATTTCAAGACCATATGTATCATTTTTTGTCACTGGTGTTACCTTCTTTAGCAATATTAAAAGTTTTTATGAAATATTATTTCTAAAAAAAAAAATTCAGCACATGTAGTCAGAGTTACAGAAAAATAATGAAAATGCAAGAAATAAGGAGATTATGTTTTATTTATTTAATGTGACAGACAAAAACAGTACAGTAACACCAGTGACACACATTAGACCTGATATACTGATCTTCACTGTTGTTATCCACGAGGAAGGTGACACCAGTGACAGTAACACCAGTGACACACATTAGACCTGATATACTGATCGTCACTGGTGTTATCCACGAGGAAGGTGACACCAGTGACAGTAACACCAGTGACACACATTAGACCTGATATACTGATCTTCACTGTTGTTATCCACGAGGAAGGTGACACCAGTGACAGTAACACCAGTGACACACATTAGACCTGATATACTGATCGTCACTGGTGTTATCCACGAGGAAGGTGACACCAGTGACAGTAAGACCAGTGACAATTTTCATGAAAAATGCATTTTACAAAATGTCTGCTGCAAGGTATCAAGCCACATGTTGTCAATCATGGTATGCTCACTAAATTAAGTAGTTTAATCCATTTGTAATATAGTTTTTTTTACATTTCCCTAACAATAAATAGGTCACACCAGTGACATCAACTAAAAGCTTCATATGAAATCATGAGATAAATGAGAAAATTTCTCAAAACTGAAAAGAAACAGTCGACTAAACATGGGCCTTTTTTCATAGATGTTTAGAAAATAGGAAGGAGGAAGTCAAGTGATGTCATCAGTGTGATTTTTTTTATTCCAAAATAAAAGACTTTTGTTAAGCGGTAACACCAGTGACGCAACTCCAGGGGACCACTATTTTCATTTTACATTTTATAATATTTATTTGGCATTTTGTTTTATTATGCCATTTATATAATATATTTGATAGTTATGAATAGACTTTTGTATTTGAAATGGTAGAAAATCCTGTTTTTGACCTCAAAATAAAGCACTTTCCCGCTGTACATGGCTGTGGGGACAAGCAGTTTTGTGGTACTTGGAATTCTATATAATTAATAAAAAAAAATAATGCCACATTGATGGCTCAGGAAGGTGTAATTGTTCAAATAACATATTGTTTCATTGTAAAATATTAAAAAAAATTGTATCCCTAATGTGTATTTCAATTGTAATATTTCTTTAAAGTCTAGGGACAGAAAAGTGGACGTTTCTGTAGAATGACCAAAACCCATGTATATTATTCGTTCAGCTCTCTCCTCTCTCAGTTGTTAGGAAGCAGAGTCTGATTGGTGTCATCAGGTTTGCTGACTAATGTTTAATTTATTAGTTTAATTTGTTAAACTTGAGAAATGTATTTTGAGAAATGAATTAATGGTTCGGGAAAATGGGCCAGCTAACATCAGTTATATTATCTTAACAAAAAACTGCAATACAAGATTCTTACCTAACTCTGCTATTAGTTTTCGTGATCGGCATCTTCTTATTGATTTCATGTTATTGTTTGGTCAAATATGGCAGAAAGGCCTCTATATTCATGATGAAAGTGGCTCGAGCGGTCGTCGGAGAATCGATCACCAAACAATTTTGTGGATGAATCTCAGACATGGACGGGATTAGATTTCTCAGAGGACTTCTGAATAAACCAAGAAGCAGTATCTGATTCACGAACAAACGTAAAAACAATTTGTTAGTGAACGGCCTGCGCTTTGTGTTTTTGACTCGGTTCATAAGAGTCATTTGTTAATGAAGCTACTATGCAACTATTGTGCACTGTCCTCGCCGCGGCTGAGAAGTAGCACATGAAACACTGCTTGGCCTACATTTATATTTTATTCTGTGATAATTCTGGGGTGGCACAGCTTTTTCTGGAAGATCCGCCCCTGTGATCAATGATCATATTATTTACAGAAAGCATTTTCATAGAAGGGGATCTAATATTCAATAAGCCAAGCTTTATCATTTATTTATCTGTATTATATCTGTTTTATATTTGTTGAACATCAATTAAATTGTTACTCTTAAATTGGTTTGGATGTTTTCTGTATTTTCTAGTTCGGGGAACAGACACAGTCTCTATAGTGTCATATCTAGGTGAAGGAGTCTCTAACTGACTTCTGTGGCGTGAGCCGGCTAGCAGACGGTCAGTTTAGCCAGTCTGTCTGCTTCCTGACCTGGGCCCCAGTTAGTCAAATACGAACTCTAATGGCGCTTTTCCACTGCGTGGTATGACTCGGCTCGGCACGGCTCAGTTCGGCTCGGTTCGCGTTTCCACTGCAGTTTAGTACCGCTTTAGAGTGGGCAGGATTATTCACATGTCGTTATAGTCGCGCCGCCTCTGAGTCATTCCACGAAACCGGTACGATTTGGACTTACACGTTTTTAGATTTTTTACCCAAAAATATAACACCCCACAGCATTAATGACATATTTAACTTCCTGAAAAATATATTTTCCCACCTCAGGCATTAAATCCCTATTATTATTGGTCATTATTTTAAGATATGGGCATTAATCTTAATAAACTGAGTTGATTGGACATGATTTGTAAAGGCAAACACAGGTAATAGTGCATGTCAGAGCACAAACCAAGCCATGAAGTCCAAGGAATTGTCTGTAGACCTCTGAGACAGGATTGTATCGAGGCACAGATCTGGGGAAGGGTACAGAAAAATTTCTGCAGCATTGAAGGTTCACAGAAACATGTAGTCTCTGTTACCCTTAATGGGAGCAGTTTGAAACAACCAGGACTCTTCCTAGAGCTGGCCAAACTATATCTGTTTTACAAAAGCATTGTTAGATAACTATGGTCGTTAGTTCAACTGAACTCTATTGGTAACAACGGAACTTGCGACCATAGTTGTTTTTGGGAAACGCACTCCTGAGCAACTGATGGTGAAGGGCTTTTTGGTTAGACTGGTGACCAAGAACCTGATCATCCTCCACCTCCATGATCATACGTGGAGATGGGAGAAACCTACAGAAGGACAATCATCACTGCAACTCTCCACCAAACTGGGCTTTATGACAATGTGGCAAGACTCAATCCTCTCCTCAGTGAAGACACATGAAAACACACTTGGCATTTACAAAAAAAAGCACCTAAAGAACCCCCAGACCATGAGAAACAAGATTCTCTGGTCTGATAAACCTCAATTTCAAGCATCATGTTTGAAGGAAACCCGGCACTGCTCATCACCTGCAAAGTACCATCCCAAAAGTAAAGTGTGCTGGTAGCAGCCTCATGCTGTGGGGCTGTTTTTCAGCAGCAGGGACTGAGGGACTCGTCGGAGTAGAACCAAAATATTGAGATTGCATTAATGATAATTATTCAGAATCTCAGACTGGGCAGAAGGTTCACCTTCCAACAGGACAACAAGCCTAAGCACACAGCCAAGATAACAAAGGAGTGGCTACGGGACAGCTCTTTGAATGTCCTTGAGTAGCCCAGCCAGAGCCCAGACTTGAACCCAACTGAACAACTCTGGAGAGATCTGAAAACCGACGCTCCCCATCCAACCTGATGGAGCTTGAGAGGTCTTGCAAAGGAGAATGGGAGAAACTGTCCAAAAATAGATGTGCCAAGCTTGTAGCATCATACTCAAAAAGGCTGTAATTGCTGCCAGAGGTGCTTCAACAAAGTATTGAGCAAAAAACACAACCCCATCACAATCTCACAACCCCGTTATGATCAAATGAGTAACGGGGTTGAGTGTGACGGGGTTGTGATTTTTTTGCTCAAAATGACCCCTGTCCTAAATGTAGTATGTACGTACGAGCGCATGGTATGCATGATATTAAGAAATCATGTATATTAAAATAACAAAGATTTTTCACAAGTAATAGTTTTCTATCTTTATTTGATGTAACAGGATTGAGTCGTTACGTTTTAAAATCACAATATCACAATATTAATAAGTTATAGTTATAAAGGAAGGTGGTAACTTGCCTATGTCTGCTCACAATGTTGTTCAGAAGAGTTGTATGATGTCACTTCCTGTTAATAATGTCACATAAGGATCAGTTCATTGTTTTTATGGGGGGAGAATGATTAACGGGGCCGAGGGTCTACTGAGGTACGGAACTAAATAATTGTTATCCACGTCGGCGCTAATGATGTTCGACTTCGCCAGTCGGAGATCACTAAAAATAATGTTAAAGAGGTGTGTGAACTTGCAAGTACGATGTCAGACACTGTAATATGCTCTGGTCCCCTCCCTGCTTACCGGGGTGATGAGATTCATAGCAGACTGTCGTCACTTAATGGCTGGATGTCTAAGTGGTGCCCGCAAAATAACATAGGCTTTATAGACAATTGGATGAGTTTTTGGGGCAGACCTGACCTGTTGAAAAGAGATGGTGTTCATCCCTCCTGGGGTGGTGCCGCTCTTCTCTCTAGAAATATGGCACATAGTCTTAGAGTTTGTACTTGACTAACTGGAGCCCAGGTCAGGAACCAGACAGACTGGCTAAACCGATCGTCTGCTAGCCGCCTCACGTCACAGAAGTCAGTTAACTCTCAGCACATAGAGACTCCTTCACCTAGATATCACTCTATAGAGACTGTGTCTGTTCCCCGAACTAGAAAAAGAACTAGAAAATACAGAAAACATCAAAACCAATGTAATAGTAACAATTTAATTGAAGTTCAACAAATAAAAAAATGATATAATACAGATAAAGACTTGATAAAGCTTGGCTTATTGAATATTAGATCCCTTTCTTCAAAAGCACTTTTTGTAAATGATATGTTCACTGACCATAAACTAGATGTGCTTTGTCTGACAGAAACCTGGCTAAAACAAGATGATTACATTACTTTAAACGAGTCTACACCCCAAGATTACTGTTACAAACATGAACCGCGTCCAAAAGGTAAAGGGGGAGGTGTTGCTACAATTTATAGAAATATTTTCAGTATCTCTCAAAGGTCGGGCTTCAAGTATAATTTGTTTGAAGTAATGGTGCTCCATATAACGTTATCCGAAGAAACAAGCGTTAATGATAAATCCTCTGTGATGTTTGTACTGGCTACTGTATACAGGCCACCAGGGCACCATACAGACTTTATTAAAGAATTTTCTGATTTTCTGTCGGAGTTAGTGCTGACTGCAGATAGAGTCCTAATTGTTGGTGATTTTAATATCCATGTTGATAATGAAAAAGATTCGTTGGGATCAGCATTTATAGACATTTTAAACTCTATTGGTGTTAAACAACACGTGTCAGGACCTACTCATTGTCGAAATCATACTCTAGATTTAATACTGTCACATGGAATTGATGTTAGTGGGGTTGAAATTTTGCAGCAGAGCGATGATATCTCAGATCATTATCTAGTCTCCTGTATATTCCATATAGCTAAAGCTGTAAAGCCAACTTCTTATTACAAATATGGTAGAACCATTTCCTCCACCACAAAAGATTGCTTTATAAATAATCTTCCTGACTTATCTCAGTTCCTCAGTTTATCCAATAGCTCAGAACAACTAGATGATGTAACAGGAACTATGGACTCTCTCTTTTCTAGCACTTTAGATGCGGTTGCTCCTTTACGCTTAAGGAAGATTAAGGATAAGAGTCCAACACCGTGGTATAATGAGCACACTCGCGCCCTAAAGAGAGCAGCCCGGAAAATGGAGCGCAGCTGGAGGAAAACTAAATTAGAGGTATTTCGTTTAGCTTGGCATGATAGTACCCTATCCTACAGAAAAGCATTAAAAACTGCTAGATCTGATTTCTTTTCGTCTCTTCTAGAAGTAAACAAACATAACCCTCGGTATTTATTCAATACAGTGACTAAATTAACGAAAAATAAAGCATCAACAGGTGTTGGCATTTCCCAAGAGCATAGCAGTAATGACTTTATGAACTATTTTACTTCCAAGATCGATACTATCAGAGATAAAATTGTATCCTTGCAGCCGTCAGCTACAGTATCGCATCAGATAGCACACTATAGATCCCCTGAGGAACAATTCCGTTCATTCTCTACTGTAGGAGAGGAAGAATTGTATAAACTTGTTAAATCATCTAAACCAACAACATGTATGTTAGACCCGATTCCATCGAAACTACTAAAAGAGCTGCTTCCAGAAGTCATAGATCCTCTTTTGGCTATTATTAATTCATCATTGTCATTAGGATATGTCCCCAAAACCTTCAAATTGGCTGTTATTAAGCCTCTCATTAAAAAACCACAACTTGACCCCAAAGACCTAGTTAATTACAGACCGATCTCAAATCTCCCTTTTCTGTCAAAGATACTAGAAAAGGTAGTATCCTCACAATTATATTCCTTCCTAGAGAAAAATGATATCTGAGAGGAATTCCAGTCAGGATTTAGATCGTATCATAGTACTGAGACTGCTCTCATTAGAGTTACAAATGACCTGCTTCTATCATCTGATCGTGGTTGTATCTCTTTATTAGTTCTACTGGATCTTAGCGCTGCATTCGACACTATCGACCACAACATTCTTTTGAATAGACTAGAAAACTTTGTTGGCATTAGTGGAAGTGCCTTAGCATGGTTCAAATCATACTTATCTGACCGCCATCAGTTCGTAGCGGTGAATGAAGAGGTATCATATCGATCACAAGTACAGTATGGAGTACCTCAAGGCTCAGTACTAGGGCCGTTACTTTTCAAGCTTTACATGTTACCCTTGGGAGATATTATCAGGAGACATGGTGTTAGCTTTCACTGTTATGCTGATGATACTCAGCTCTATATTTCTTCGCGGCCCGGTGAAACATACCAAATTGAGAAACTAACGGAATGCATAGTCGATATAAAAAACTGGATGACGAGTCATTTTTTACTGCTAAATTCTGAAAAAACAGAGGTGTTAGTTATCGGACCTAAAAACCCCACATGTAACAACCTAGAACATTATCTAACACTTGATGGCTGCTCTGTAAATTCTTCTTCATCAGTCAGGAACCTAGGTGTGCTGTTCGATAGCAATCTTTCATTTGAAAGCCATGTTTCTAGCATCTGTAAAACTGCGTTTTTTCATCTCAAAAACATATCTAAATTATGACCTATGCTCTCAACTTCAAATGCAGAAATGTTAGTTCATGCGTTTATGACCTCAAGGTTAGACTATTGTAATGTTTTATTGGGTGGTTGTTCTGCACGCTTGATCAGCAAACTACAGTTGGTCCAAAATGCAGCAGCTAGAGTCCTTACTAGAACCAGGAAATATGATCATATTAGCCCGGTCCTGTCAACACTGCACTGGCTCCCTATCAAACATCGGATAGATTTTAAAATCTTGTTAATTACTTATAAAGCTTGAATGGTTTAGCTCCTCAGTACTTGAGCGAGCTCTTATCGCATTATAGTCCTCCACGTCCGCTGCGTTCTCAAAACTCTGGCCGTTTGATAATACCTAGAATATCAAAATCAACTGCGGGCGGCAGATCCTTTTCCTATTTAGCACCCAAACTCTGGAACAATCTACCTAACACTGTTCGGGAGGCAGACACACTCTGTCAGTTTAAATCTAGATTAAAGACCCATCTCTTTATCCTGGCGTACACATAACACACTAATACGCTTCTATTATTCAAATCCGTTAAAGGATTGTTAGGCTGCATTAATTAGATCAACTGGAACCGGGAACACTTCCCACAACACATGGTGTACTCGTTACATCGTAAGTAGAATGGCATCTACGCTAATATTTGTCTGTTTCTTTCCTATGATCAGATGGTGGATCAGCACCAAGAGATGATGTCTGCAGCCCTGATCGTCAGCGGAGACCAGGACACCCAGATGACCCCCGGAGACCTCGATTAAAATACATTAAAACTAAAAAATATAACTAAAAATATAATAAAATACCTAACTACATAATACTACTATTGTTAGAACCTGAAACTTTTGAACTGTGGGTGTCGTCTGGTCAGAGGAGAACTGCCCCCCCGACTGAGCCTGGTTTCTCCCAAGGTTTTTTTCTCCATTCTGTCTCAGAGGGAGTTTTGGTTCCTTGCCGCTGTCGCCTCTGGCTTGCTCAGTTGGGGACACTTAATTTCTAGCGATTATCGCCGATTTGATTGCTCATATACTATTTAAACTAAACTGAGCTAGACAATGACATCTCTGAATTCAATAATGAAATGCCTTTGACTGAAAATTGAATGTTTAATCTTATTATATATTACTGACACTCTGTCCTCCAATTTGATACTGTTAAGTGCTTTGACACAATCTGTATTGGTAAAAGCGCTATATAAATAAAGGTGACTTATGACTTATGACTTATGATTTTAATGAATAATCATGAATTTATTTAGAAAAAAAACATTACCAGCAAAAAAGCACAGATAGATATTCATGAGAATAGCAAAATGTATGGACTTTTTTCTAATTTTATTATTCATATCCCAAGTACACTTTCATAGAAGGCCATGAGGGACATGACAAAATAGGTGGTGTCAACTAAACAACAACAAAATAATTTCTAATATATAGATAAAATGTATGTCATGTTTTTAAACATTATTAAAGGAGACATTTCAATTAATACAAAAAGATTAATAAAAATAGATTTTGGTGACCCAATAGATAAAATACACTTAAAAAAACGTCAGAGGGACTCAAATTGAACCGTTTTCATGGAATGACGCTACTGCCGTAGCCACACTTCCGTGACTCCTGAAAAAACTTTTTAATTCTGCATCACTCAATCACGCTCTCGCTGGATCTGCTCCTTAGCTATCAACAAGAGGACAGTCTGTACTTTCTCAGCAGACAACGGAACAGACATTTTTTGGTTATTAAAAGAAAGGTGCACTCATTCAAAACAGTCGTGTTCGATCCTTTGCTGGCTTTGCTGATTTAAATCTAGTGGGTCTGTTGTGTCTCTTGCAGCAAGTTCAAAGACACAAGGAGTGACGATTTTCTCCGGCCAATCAGTGATCAGCAGAGTTTACACGTCACGTTTTGGTAATGGTACGGTTCGCTTGGAATCTCGGCCGAGGTGGTACTAAAAAAAGTACCAGGTCCCAGGTACTGTACCCAGTGGAAAACCCTCCAAAAGTGAGCCGTACTGAACCATACCATGCAGTGGAAAAGCGCCATAAGACTATGTGCCATATTTCTAGAGAGAAGACCATCTCTTTTCAACAGGTCAGGTCTGCCCCAAAAACTCATTCAATTGTCTATGTTTCTCATCACCACGGTAAGCAGGGAGGGGACCAGAGCATATTACAGTGTCTGACATCACACTTGCAAATTCACACCTCTTTTACATTATTTTTAGTGACCGACTGGTGACATCATTAGTGCATCATCAGTGTTTTAAGTTATTACATGCATAGGTTTTTGGGCTGATATTTTACACCTCTGTTTTTTCAGAATTTAGCAGTAGGAAATTACTAGTCATCTAGATTATATCATCTATGCATTCCATTGGCTTTGCGAATTGGTATGTTTCATCAGGCCACGAAGAAATATAGAGCTGATTATCATCAGCAAAACAGTGAAAGCTAACATCATGTTTCCGGATGATCTCTCCCAAGGGCAATATGTAAAGCGTGAAAAGCAACGGTCCTAGTACTGAGCCTTGAGGTACTCCATCTTGAGGTACTCCATACTGCACTTGTGAATGACATGACACTGTAACTGACTATATTACAGTTATGTTGTTTTTGTGTGTAGTTCCTCTACTGTGCTGTGTAACTTTGCACTTATTTTGTAATAGTTTAACTAGTGGTGAAATTATGGGTTGTTGTTAAATGCTAATACTAGTTTTGTAGAAGAACTCTTTTTGTTTCTGTCTTTCCGTTTTCTTCTTTACTCTGAATGCCTCATCAATGGACTAAGAAATAACTTTATCAAAACTCTGTGCTCAACAAATCAACATCAAAGAAATGCAACGCACTCTATGTTTTATGGAAACTCAGATTGCCGATTATTTATGCTACTCTTGCTATCGGACTATTGGATTTTTTCCCCTTCTATCATCGAGGACTTCAGTATTCGGATTCAGTGCATGCTTCGGCTTAGAGACGAGTATTCATTCAACCAGATAAGTTTTTTGTCCTTTGTTTTAATAAATGATAAATGCGACGGGTTGTTTTTACAGTCAAAAATATTTTATTGACTGTTTTTCATGCACATTCTGTAATGATCTGTGGATTGCCTTTATTTTATATAAACACTTTGTAATGCACTACTGTGTTTTGTGTCGTTTTCAGTTGAGGGACCCTCCCCTAAATTATTGTCAGATTTTTGCCCTTTTGAAAAATATCACTGGGATGGTTACAACACCTGATACCTTTATTTTGAAAAAATATACAATATAATTTAAATATGGGTTTGAATGCATATGTTAGTGTTTATTTCCATAGTCAGGTTTTGTTTAGCACATTTTGAGAATCACTGGTCCTGGCTTTGATACTATCAAGAGTTCCAGGAAAAGAAAAGCATTCTGCATAAGTCATAGACTTTCTCTCAAACACAGACAGACAGATACAGATGCTACAGTCTTGATCAGGCACTTTAATGAAAGCGTTCACAGATCAAATCAGAGTCACAAATGTTATTCACACATTTCTAACGTTTAGTGCAATTGGCTATATTTTCATGGAAAATTACTTATATATTCCTACGACAAGACATATCAGTGCAAAGTTTGGCAAAGGAAGTTAGCCATGACAATCAGAAATGGCGGCTGAAACGACATTGTCCAGCAGCAGCAGCAGCATTTGTGAATCACAGATGGTCATGATTAACTCTCCCAGTCTCCAGACGGCGCGTCTGACGGCTCTTCATCATCAGAGTCGTTAGACACCTTCTTCATTCTCATCATGGCGGCTTTGATGCTCCGCTCAAGCTCTGAGTCGGTGCTGTGCGTGGGGCCGCTGGAGGGCGGGACTTTCTTCAGGGTCACACCCTGACGGATGGCTGACAGCAGGCTGTTCCTGACGTCGCCGCTCTCTGCGCTGACCGTGACCTTCCGCAGCTGTTTCTGTCCACGCTGCAGTGACGCTAACAGCTCGTCCATCGATCCTGCATCACAAACATGTCATTCAATCAAACGGGTGACACTCTCAGAACTGTCCGGCTCAGATTTCAGCTCGAAATCAAATAGAAAACATCACTGAAATGATGTCGGATGTCACCTGACTGTCTCTCATCTAGCAAATTGAACAAACAGAACTGTACGCTGCTCTTAACATCTGTCCTGCTATGAACCCTCTCTAAGCACCTCGAGCCGCTCCTCAATGTGATGCGTGAGATGTCTTCGTTTAATGACTGGCTCCGCTTTGAGGATTTAGGATGAGTTTGAGGTTCTCTTAACTTTAAGAAGATTTTACAAAAACTTGAATACTTAAGTACTAGAAACTAGATTACAATAAGTATTTTTGAGAATACATAAACTATTCATAACTCTTTCCTTAAGATGAAACGCAACAAGAAAACAGCATTCAAGAACTTCATTTTATATTTTGTGAATCAATCTGATTCAAAGAGGAATCAGTATCAGTAATCAGTATAATTACTGTATGAATAAAGTATTGTTCGTTTTTTACACACACAGAACTTGGTTTAGACCAGACGCTCCCAGCAGACGTGATGTTGTGAGACTCACCTGAGTTTTGCTCTAGAGTGTTTCGGACGGGCAGCTTCGCACTGATGGCTGCAGGAGGAGGAGGAGGGAGGGGCGGAGGTGGAGGTGGAGGAAGAAGAGGAGGAGAAGGGTTTGGAGGAGGAGCAGGAGGGTTTGGAGGAGGAGCAGGAGGGTTTGGAGGAGGAGCAGGAGGGTTTGGAGGAGGAGCAGGAGGCGTCTGCTCTGGCTGTGCTGATGCCAATCCAGGCGGCAGCAGAATCTGCACCGGTATGTCTCGCTGCTTCTGACTCCGCCTCTTCCTGTGGGGGGTGGAGCTCTGCGGCCCCAGGCTCATGATTGACAGGGGCTGGGAGGAGTCATCTCTGCTGGAGTCATGTGACACTGGCTTCACATGAGCCGTCTGTAAAGCGTACTGACCCTGATGCCTCTAAACTCAAAGAAACAAACAGTGAAGCCATGATGAAAACACACACACACACACACCAGAGGTCGCGTTAACCAAAAATTCTCCGTCATTGACGGATTTTTTTTAGCAGTGACGGAAAAATCTGAAGGCCGTCCGTCACTTTGGCAGATTACGCACACTGAGGGTGATCTATTGTAATTTATAACTGTAATTCCCCCCCCGTCCAGTTGGTGGCGAGTGCGCTCCAGTGAGGCAGCAGAGCGTGCGATCGACTCCAGAACAAAAAATAAAGGTCTTTTGCCATGTCTTTGATTACTCACAGGCGAGTATAGTAAAGCGAATCTGAGGTGTCTACAGCGATCTATCACGCCACATTAAAGAGCGCCAAAACGTTATTTATTGCTTGAATTTCCTAATAAAATGGACAGAATTTGAAACCTGACATTGACATTTCATATCAAAAGTAACAATGCACAAAGTTTAGCCGATTGTCTAACGTTACTGTGCATTCATCAAATGAAAACAGCATCGATTGGGAGTTAATAAATGATATTGGTTCATAAAAATAAGAATCTATTAAAACAGAGAAATCGGTTTTATTTTATTTTTATTTTTTTATCCAGCACTAGCATGTTTTGTTGTTTTAAGTGTCCTCCGCTGTCACTGACGCAGTCTCTGTTCATCTGTTCTCTTCATAAATAAATAAATGCATAAGCCAATATGCTCGTCCTTTAGATATTAGGTTCATTATTAAAAATGAAAACGTGAACAAAAATAAAAGCAATTACATAGGTTATTATAATTAAAATACGAAAATTAAAATGACGGGTAATAAATAGATTATGACGGAATTTTTACGACACTGTCCGTCAAAATGACGGATAATATTAAAGTCTAACGCAACCTCTGACACACACGGTCTCAAACACACACGCACGCACGCACGCACACGCCTCACCTCTCTGAAGCTGCGCAGTCTGTTGAGCGTCTTTGCTCTCTCGTTCTCCACCCACTGCTTCATCTGCTCTTCCTCAGTTCTCTTCTTCTCTCGCTTCTGATCAAACACACACACGTGTATAGAGAGGAATCACCTGATTCAGTTCATGACAGAGTTTGAATTGGATATGGAAATGAAATGACAGGAACAGGGATTCACAATTTGAATTGACTATCTACGCAGGGTCAGATAGCTCTCGGATTTCATCAATAATATCTTAAAGGGGTCATATAATGCTACATGCACTTTTAGAAGTTGTACTGAAATGTGTGTTGGCGGTGTGTGTACACAACCACCCTATAATGATAAAAATCCACCCAGTGGTTTTTTTGTAATCTCGTTAAATCTTTACCTCTTTCTCAAATTGAGCCGTCTGTCTGTGTGACGTCACATGGACGGAGGCCCCTCCCACGATTGTTGATTGACAGCAGTGTTTCAGCACAGACTGCACTGGTGTCTTACCTCAGACCCGCCCCGAGTGAGCTGCAGTCATTTACTCCCGTCATCTGAGCCGCTGAAGAGGATTAGGTTCGGTTCTGAAGGGAATGCGCCCTCCATCTACATAAATGCGTCTATGTTCGCGCAAATCATTCGTGATCCAGCTTCACCTCCAGAAGAAGTGAGTACAAGGTTTTTTAAGTCAATCTTTGTAAATGGCCTTTCCTAATAATGTGCTAATTAGCAAGTTTCCCGATGAATGCGGCTAAAGTAAACAGTCCCTCAGAGAGCGGCTCAGAAGAGAGGGGCGGAGTCAGCAGAGCTCATTAACATTTAAAGGAGAATGACACAATACAGCTTGCTCTGACAAGAGCTGTTTTTGACAGGGTGAAAAAGGTGTTTTACACTACCAGTGAGAAATTTTAACCAAACAATGTTACAGACTTTTCATTAAGACCCTAAAGAATAATATCAACTTGTGGAAAACGGGCATTATATGACCCCTTCAAGAACTACATTTTTATGGGTTTGGCACTACATGAGGATGAGTAATTAAAGACAGAATTTTTATTTTTGGGTTTACTAACCCTTTAAACACACATACAGCAGTACGTCCACCGTGCTGAACATATTTTTTCACGGATCTCAGACGTCTCGTCTGTTTGTGACTGCTCAGAGCTGGCAGAGATAGCGCTCACGTGATCACCAGAGCCACTAACAGCACAAACACAATCAGCGCCTCAGATCTGCAGTCACAGCAGCGCAGGGAATTCTGGGAATGTGAGCGTGACCCCTGCCGGACTGACAGAAGGCTCGTCACCATGGCAACTCGGTCGGCCCACAGACAGCCCACGGATCCTACAGTACCGTGACTCATTATGGGATGCTTTGTGGGGTGATGCAGTGGGTTGTGGTTGCCGTGGTTACGGCGCGTTACTCACCAGCTGTGCGGTGTGGTGTTGGTGGAGCTGCTCCGATCTCTGCGCGACTGAACGCTGCTGCTGCTCACGAGCCTGAACACACAGCTCCTGCGGACACACACACACACAGGATAAATGCACACGATACGGACAGACAGCGTGTGCACACATGCTTGTCTGTGTCTGTGTGTGCGTGCGTGTTTCTGTGTATGATTCAGTGTGTGTGTGTGTGTGTGTGTGTGTGTGTGTGTGTGTGTGTGTGTGTGTGTGTGTGTGTGTGTGTGTGTGTGTGTGTGTGTGTGTGTGTGTGTACGCGCGAGTACCCGCTGGTTCCTCAGGTAAGCTCTGCGTGATGAAATCGCTCCTCTTTTGCTCTCCAGTTGTTTCAGGTGCTGCTGCAGGTGTGAGTGGGCGGGACTTACATCCACCTGAACCTCCTGCAGCTCCTCGGGGTCCTCACAAGTATCATAATACACCACCTGCTCCTGCAGCTCTGCAGAACACACACACACACACACACTCATCAGTCCTGGGGCTAAATATGGTCAGTCTAGTTATGTCACACCTGTTATTAAATACAGCTGTCAGTCACACCATTTATGGCTCTGAATAATCCTATAAATATAGTAAAAGCTGAAATCAGCGAGACTGTGGGGAGTGACAGGCCTCATGAGTGAAACACATATGCTAAACCATCTCAAGCTCAGCAGAAAATAAACACAAGTCAATGCAAAAGATGTGTGTGTGCGTGTCTCGTGTGTGTGTGTGTGTGTGTGTGTGTGTGTTTTTGTGACAAATCAGGACATAGATGTGTATAATGACAAGGGTATGACAGGTATTACAAGGAGAAGGTGACTTTTCAGGACATTACTCCATGTCCCCACTTTTCAAAACGCTTATAAATCACTCAGAATGGAGTGTATTGAGAATCTGAAATAGCAGAAAGTGTCCTGTAAGGGGTAGGTTTAGGTGTAGGGTTGGTGTAGGACATACAGTAAGTACAGTATAAAAACCATTATGCCTATGGAGAGTCCCCACTTTTCACAAAAACAAACGTGTGTATGTGTGTCTGTGTGTGAGAGAGAGAGAGAGAGAGAGAGAGAGAGAGAGAGAGAGAGAGAGACCTCTGATCTGCCGCTGTGTGCTCTTGATCTGCGTCAGCAGTAGCAGCTCTTCGTTTTTCAGGATCTCAAACCTGCAGTCATGAAGCTCCAGCTGCGTCTCGTAATACTGCAGCTCCAG
>CM071955.1:237500-242500 GCA_036784905.1 Acrossocheilus fasciatus
GTGACACGTCACCGCGAACTTCGTCTCGATCTCGTTCCACTCCACGATGAATCGGAGTTTGTGGCTCTCGCTGTCGTCGAAGGCGTCGCGTTTAACGGCGACCCATCCGTCCAAGCTGTCCATGCGCTCGCTGTCCGCGTCGCTCATCATCGCGTCGGTGTTTGTGTTGCGCTTCCGCCGTCATCAGCTGTCAGCTTCCTGCGGTCACGTGACGGGGAATTCCGGCGTCCTCGTGACGCTCAGATGCCAGATTGTAACAAACTGTATCCGTTCAAAGAGAGCTGCTGTTTCAAACACCGGAACTGTAACTCTAAAATAGAAATCATTCCATTGTTACGGTGGTCATCAAAAGATTATGACATCCCTCAAATTTTAAATCGGATAATATAATGGAAAACAAACAGCAAATGTGAATTAAAAATACAGAAAACAAAAGTTAACACTCTAAATCAGATAAGCCTATACTTTACATGATATTTCTGTTTAAACATGCTGATTCAGATCAGTATTCATTCATTCGAAATTACACTTTCTTACATTTTCCATAAAGGCTTTATTGGATAAATAAATTGCTACAATTCAGCCCGATTTGTCAACAAAACTAATTTCACTCATTTTAGTGAATCAATTTGAAGAATATTATTGAACCTGTCATAGGTTTATAATTTGTGTAAAATGTAAATATTTAACATAAACCGAAAATGTATCTAAATGAAATTCTAAATATAAAAAATATATAGGCCTATTTATTTAAATGAAAACTTGACTTCTGAGTCTTTAATTAGTGGCACCGACTGAAGAACCGAATCTGTGATTGACCTTCGTGCTGTTGTTAAACTGTAAGCGCTACAGTAAGTGTATTCACAGTAAAGCAGTTGTTTGTATCGCTCAGTTGTGAGGGTTTGAGCTCCTGCTGATATTCGATCTGTCGCTCTATATTTATCTGTTCGGTGCTCGATGCGCATGCGCAGAAACTCACTCAACACCGACATCGAACATACCGAGAACCGGCAGGTATTCATGACTTCTTCATTACTCTGATGATTTCTGTTTGAAGTAACAATAGCTGTTTACAGCTGTAAAAGTCGTGCGTGAGTGAGTGAGTGCGTGCGTGCGTGCATGTGTGTGTACCTGTTTTTCTATTCAGGTGGGGACTTACACACAGACTCACGGGGACTCGTGTCACGGGTAAACAAGCTAATAAATCACACAGAATGAAGTTTTTTGAAAATCTATAAATGCCTGTAGTCTCCTGTAAGGGGTAGGTTTAGGTGTAGAGCAATAGAATATACGGTCTGTACAGTAGAAGAAGCATTACACCTATGGAGAGTCCCCACAAGGATAGAAAACCAGATGTGTGTGTGTGTGTGTGTGTGTGTGTGTGAGAGAGAGAGAGAGAGAGTGTGTGTGTGTGTGTGTGTGTGTGTGAGACCTGTGGGCAGATTTTCTGACAAAATTTCTTAGAGCAAAACAAAACAAAACAAAACCTTATCTTATGTTTTCTATGTGTATTTTATGGTAGTCATTATAAATAATTTGTGTTGCGATAGATTCAAATCACCTTTTAAAGTCAAACCTCTCTCAAAGTGCTTCACTGCATGATTATTTTACATTCAGTGCTGTAACACAGCATCAGCGCGCACACACACACACACACACACACACACACACACACACACACACACACACACACACACACACACACCAGAAGATAAAATGAACACAACAGAAGGAGCAAGATCTGAGTAGAGATTGACTGTACAGATGGAGAATGACTGAACTAGTGAACATGAGCGATGTGTTTCTGCTGGGGATCTGCTGCAGGCATGGACGCGTATGAGGTCAGAGGTCGTCTGGACGTGATCGCAGAGGAGCTGACGGTGAGTGAGGAGGAGGAGGAGGAGGCGGTGAAGCAGGACTCTCCTGATGTGTCCACCGCGCAGCAGATGAAGGTGAGTCGCAGATTCAGGAGTGCGTGACCCGAGCGTCTGCGGTGTGTGACGCGGCGCTGTGCTTCCAGGAGCAGCTCTCCAGAAGCAGGAGCAAACTCAGCCAGAAGATCATGGAGATGGAGAACTTCGCCAGTAACCTGGAGGAGATCTTCATCACTGTGGAGGTTAGCGCACGGTCTCTGCTGCGACAGGCGGGGTTTGGGCGGTGTTTCATCTGCAAGTGTGTGTCTGCAGGAGAACTTCGGCCGGCAGGAGCAGAATCTGGAGCAGCACTATAACGAAGTTCTGCAGACGCTGTCGCAGAGGAACGAGGCGCGAGCCGCGGTGCTGGACGAGCAGAAGAACAGCAAGCTGGAGCGTTTGTACGGTCAGCTGCTGTGGTGCGGCCGAACACTGGACGCGGCCAAAGAGCTGATCGAGAGCGCACAGGAGCTCCACCGCAGACCGGACAAACACGCCTTCCTGCAGGTCAGAGCCACTCCTTCAGTCTCATTACAGACCATCTGACTGCTGTGGAGTGTTTGACCCGCCCTCCCTCTCTGATTGACAGGCTGTCACACCAATTATGAAGAGGTGAGTAGTTGCAGTGTGTGGTTTGTCTAACAATCATCATTTACTCACCTTCATGTCGTTCCAAACCCGTGTGAGAATGTTGATGTTCTTTTCATACAGCCAGTGGATGTTAAAGGGGTCATGAACTGAGAATCCAAAATTCCCTTCATCTTTTGTCATATAAAAGGTCATTGTACTATAAAAACATCATGTAGGTTTCAGAACTCGAATCATTCTAAAAGCAGCTTATATTGATGGTAGTCGGCCAAAACGAAGGCTTGTGGAAGATGATCAACACCTGCTTATACAGCACTGCTTGTTTAGCCCCACCCACCAGTTCTACATCACTGCATGTTCAGCCCCGCCCACCGATTCTACATCACTGCCTGTTTAGCCCAACCCACCGATTCTAGATCATTGCCTGTTTAGCCCAACCTACCGATTCTAGATCATTGCCTGTTTAGCCCAACCCACCGATTCTACATCACTGCCTGTTTAGCCCAACCCACCAATTCTACATCACTGCCTGTTTAGCCCAACCCACCGATTCTACATCACTGCCTGTTTAGCCCAACCCACCGATTCTACATCACTGCCTGTTTAGCCCCGCCCACCGATTCTACATCACTGCCTGTTTAGCCCAACCCACCGATTCTACATCACTGCCTGTTTAGCCCAACCCACCGATTCTAGATCACTGCCTGTTTAGCCCCACCCACCGATTCTACATCACTGCCTGTTTAGCCCAACCCACCGATTCTACATCACTGCCTGTTTAGCCCAACCCACCGATTCTACATCACTGCCTGTTTAGCCCCGCCCACCGATTCTACATCACTGCCTGTTTAGCCCAACCCACCGATTCTAGATCACTGCCTGTTTAGCCCCACCCACCGATTCTACATCATTGCCTGTTTAGCCCAACCCACCGATTCTACATCACTGCCTGTTTAGCCCAACCCACCGATTCTAGATCACTGCCTGTTTAGCCCCGCCCACCGATTCTACATCACTGCCTGTTTAGCCCAACCCACCGATTCTAGATCACTGCCTGTTTAGCCCAACCCACCGATTCTACATCACTGCCTGTTTAGCCCAACCCACCGATTCTACATCACTGCCTGTTTAGCCCAACCCACCGATTCTAGATCATTGCCTGTTTAGCCCAACCCACCGATTCTACATCACTGCCTGTTTAGCCCAACCCACCGATTCTAGATCACTGCCTGTTTAGCCCCACCCACCGATTCTACATCACTGCCTGTTTAGCCCAACCCACCGATTCTAGATCACTGCCTGTTTAGCCCAACCCACCGATTCTACATCACTGCCTGTTTAGCCCAACCCACCGATTCTACATCACTGCCTGTTTAGCCCAACCCACCGATTCTAGATCATTGCCTGTTTAGCCCCGCCCACCGATTCTAGATCATTGCCTGTTTAGCCCAACCCACCGATTCTACATCACTCCCTGTTTAGCCCAACCCACCGATTCTACATCACTGCCTGTTTAGCCCAACCCACCGATTCTAGATCATTGCCTGTTTAGCCCAACCCACCGATTCTAGATCATTGCCTGTTTAGCCCCGCCCACCGATTCTACATCACTGCCTGTTTAGCCCCACCCACCGATTCTACATCACTGTCTGTTTAGCCCCGCCCACCGATTCACACATAAGAGAGGCGAACGCAGGTGTACGCAGAAACCAAACGATAAAGATGCTCTGAAGACAACAAGACGCTGTTCAGTACCAAGTTGTGGAAAAACAGTGTTTGCATTGTCTTCCTTCAGAAGACTGAATGAACTTTATTTTTAAAGATCCAGAGCGCTTCAGTAAGAACTCGGTCCTTTGTTCACTTCATTTTACTGCAGATTCGTTTACAAACGAGGCACAATTCAATGCAGGATTTTCAGAAAGATTGAAACCAAAATACGATGCTATATTGGATCCGATGTTCTCATTACGTGATCACTATTGCTTTTTGCAGATCGTTTGATGAGTTATTTATGCATTTTTGCCATAAATCACAGCAGTGTCCATCTAAGAGGAATGTCACTGTTAAATATACACAGCTATTAGCCAATCACAGCAGTCTACGGTCCTCCACAGCTATTCAAACAGAGCGTTCTGATGAGGGGGGTTAAAACAGGACAGAAAATAGCCTTTTACTTCGCAATGATGTTTTCTGGTATAAAATCTTGATAAAATTATCAGTGGACCTCAAAGAACAGTACAAAATCAAAAACAAAGGCAGTTCATGACCCCTTAAAGATTCACTGCAACTCGTTCACATTTCTGCATATTCTCGTCCTCCGTCGGATCTACAGTGGACGTCCCTGATAATCACAGTAAACAGTAGATCGGTCATATACTGACTGTTATTTAACTGCACGTCCATCAGTCGTGAGCACTAACTCTGCTAACCCCAGAAGACACGCGGGACAGACACTGACGTGACGTCTGAGAGCGACGGGGATGTTCTGTAATGTTCTGT
>CM071955.1:250000-270000 GCA_036784905.1 Acrossocheilus fasciatus
CTCAGTATGAGCTCTGGGTCACAGCCACCAACACCACCGGCATCAGCCCGGCCAGCGAGAGGGCCGTTTACATGACGGGTACGTGTCGCTGTCCTGCAGAGCCGCTGCAGTGGACGGGTGTGTAACGCTGTGTGTGTGTGTGTGTGTGTGTGTGTGTGTGTGTGTACAGTTCCCTCTCCGCCGGTTCTCAAGCCGCGGCAGTGCGTGAGCAGCCTGGACTCGGCGCTGATCCGCTGGGACTCTGGAAACACCAACCCGGTGGAGTCGTACACGCTGGAGCTTCACCAGACGCACGCAGACGCCGGCTGCGCCGCCACAGAGTCAGTGAGCTTCATTACACACATCAGAATGAGAGATGAGCGTTCTGGCATCATGTGCTCGCCCTCACACCGTCCAAACCGGACCTCTTTCTGCCCAACACAGGAGACGTGTTGGGCAGAAACACAACCAAAGCTGCAAAAGATCAGATAGAGCGAATCCATATTCCAAGTCTCCTGAAATGACACGATCACAATTTATATCACGATCATTTAGTCTGTATTCAGTGTAATATCAGATCAAAACACTGTTCAGCGCACACACGAGAGCTGTCCGGAAAGTATCCAGCCATGTAATATGAAAACTAGAGATTTATCAAAGAAGATACAAGAAACTTGTATCTAGGACAGAAAGGTGATTTTAGTTTGAGAAGAGCCAGGATGTTTTCCTCAGTGCATCTCTCATCTCATATTTTTCATATTACATGGCTGGATACTTTCCAGACGGCGCTCGTATGCAAGCATCAGACAGCATCAGACACAAACCTCAAACCTTGTGCTTCCGGTCTGCTGCTGCAGTGTGTGTGTGCTGATGCTTTGAGTCGTCTAGTCTTGTGTATCCAGATCTCTGACTAAATCCTGGTTCGGCTGTAGTTTATTCTTTGAACCGACCACAGTTTCTGTTTTGTTTATAAGAAACAGCTCATAGCACAATAACAGAGTGGTGTAAGAAAAGAAATCATTGAAATGAGAGTACAAACCAGCAGAGACCGGGTCAGTCTGTCCAAAACCAGTCCTGATTATCTCACAGGAAACAGCAGAGTAACAGCGGGGCTGGTGGGTAACTAGTGTTACTAATGTCTTACCAACTAATCTCCAAATAATCTCCACTAACCTGCGAACACTGGTGCTCCGAAGCGCTCGGTGCAGAGTTTGCGGGCTGGTTTTGGAGATCTGTCCGATCATCTGTTTGAAGGCAGTGAAGCGTCCGTGTCTTCCGGCAGGTGCATCGTGGCGATCCCGTCCTGCGAGTGTCTGCTGCAGCTGCAGCCCTCGAAGCACTACATCATCCACATCAGAGCCGTGAACATCGGCGGCCCGAGCGACCGCAGCGAGCCCATCACCGTCTCCACCACAGGTTCCCAACACACCTCACCTTCAGTTCAGTTTTCAGTCCACGTTTTTTTGTATAGCTTTTCACAATACAAATTGTTGCAAAGCAGCTTTACAGAAAATTTAAGTTTCTACATTATATTTAGGAGTATCTTATCAGCGGTGACTCAAGTTGATGTCCATGTCATGCAGTTATTTAGTGACGTAATCAAACAGACGGTCAACACGATTAACAGCAATGATTATATGTTGCGATCGATCTTATAGCAAACTTTGGTAGTTTTGTGTGTTGTCTGAGGGGTTGGCATCATCTCTTCTCAGATCTTCGTAAGGGCTGGATCCAGACTGAAGCTCGTGTAATTCCTAGTTATGGGATGCCTATCCGTGGCAGAAACAGAGAACCAAATAATAATAATAATTTGTTGCATTTATATAGCGCTCTTCTAGACACTCTGAGTGCTGTACAATGTGAGGCCAAAGAGACCAAATTAGTGTAGTTGCTGTTCCAACCAAGCAAAAAATGATACGTGTATTTGATCAGATATAGCTGAAGTACAAGGTTATGAGATACATTGTGTCTTTAATCTAGATTTAAACAGAGAACCCTGAACATTATCAGGAAGCCTATTCCAGAGTTTGGGAGCCAAATGTGAAAAAGCTCTGCCTCCTTTAGTGGACTTTGCTATCCTAGGAACCACCAAGAGTCCAGAGTTTTGTGACCTTAGGAAGCGTGATGGATCATAGCGTGATGGAAGACTAGTTAGGTACGCAGGAGCTGAACCATTAATGATCTGGTAACAGATCCGGAATTTAATAGGTAGCCAGACTGTAAAATTGGGGTAATAAGATCATATTTTCTTGACCTGGTTAGGACTCAAGCTGCTGTATTTTGCACTACCTGTAGCTTGTTTACTGAAGATGCAGGACAAGCAGCTAGCAGAGCTTTACAACAGTCCAGTCCAGAGGTCATGAATGCATGAACTAGCTTTTCTGCATCAGAAACAGGTAACATGTTCTGTAGCTTGGCAGTGTTTCTAAGATGGAAGAATGCTGTTTTTGAAACATGGGAAATATGATTTTCAAAAGACAAGTTGCTGTCTAATATAACACCCAGATGTTTGACTGTAGAGGTAGTAACAGTACAGCCGTCTAGATACAAATTGTAATCTACAAGATCCTGTACACTGTTTTTTGGTCCAGTAAGTAATATCAGTCTTATCTGAATTTAATAGGAGGAAATTATTGATCATCCAATCTTTCACATTTTTAACACACTGTTAGCTTAGATAATTTAGAAGTTTCATCTGGTCTTGTTGAGATGTATACAGTTGAGTATCATCAGCATAACAATGGAAACTTAATCCCCTTATTTTCTAATAATATCATCAAGGGGCAACATGTATATTGATAACGGCAGAGGACCTAGGACAGATCCCTGTGGTACTCCACACTTTAATAGCGATAACTGATATGACTCCCTGTTTAAATATGAACGCACCTGAACGTGTGTGTGTGTGTGTGTAGGTACATTCTTCCACCTGCTGGAAGACACAGCGCATCCGAGCCTGTCACTGTCAGCCGACGGCCTCACCATGTTCTACCTGGATGAAGATCTTCCCATCAGTCACATGACCTTCAGTGATAACACCTTCAACAGGTGAGGAAGCAGCAGGCCGGTCAGTCGGGTCGGGTCGTAGCCACTAACGGCGTGTCTCTTGCAGGTGCGTGGCAGTTCTGGGCGACCTGGTGCCCGTCAGAAGCCACTATTACTGGGAGATCGATGTGGACGAGAGCGCAGAGTTCCGCGTGGGTGTAGCGTACGAGGACACACAGCGCAACTCCTACCTGGGCGGGAACAACACGTCCTGGTGCATGAGACACATCCTCACGCCGTCCAGGTGCGTCGCCTCTCAGAACCACAGCAAACGGTTCAAACTTTGAAAGTGCTTTTCTCTTGAAATATGGGCAAAAGCTTTAAAATGTTTGCGCTATGCAACACATGCATCTGTGAACGTGTTACTCAGCCTGAAATGAGACGCTAAACCTTATATTGTGTGCCATTTGTGCAGGGTTGCCAGATTTTTGCAACAAATCCCACTCAATTGCTACTCAAAACTAGCCCAAACACGTTTAAACAAGCGGGGTCCAAAGTTGTGTTCCGAGGGTAAAATATACGCTTTTTGAAGGGGTTCCGGGTACAATTTGCATTCCAGGGGCTAAATATTATATTATTCGGGTCGCTTCAACAACCGAACAACATGGAAAAACGAACTACGACATAAGTGTTAAAGTAGATCAGTTTCACGGGAAAATGGCAGACTTGAAGGGATAGTTCACCCAAAAATGAAAATGTGATGTTTATCTGTCCCCAGCGCTTCCAATATGTAGGTGACACTTTCTTCAGCAGAACACAAATGAAGATTTCTCACTCAAACCGTTGCAGTCTGTCAGTCATATTATGGCAGTCAATGGGTTCCAAAGCTTTGAGAGTTTAAAAAAAAAAAAAAAACAACAAGTCTTCGTTTGTGTTCTACTGAAGAAACAAAGTCACCTACATCTTGGATGCCCCGGGGGTAAGTAGATAAACATCACATTTTCATTTTTGGGTGAACTATCCCTTTAACACTGCATCTGTGAGCTCATCATGTTTTCACTAAGGTCCTATAGCATGAATGATGGGGAATGGTGAGGTGCTCGTGTCAGATACCTGTTGCTGAACTCATTTACCAGAAACTGTAAAAATCAAACAGGAACGTATGAATTAACATTAGACTTCACGTGTGTGTGATGCCACATGAACCTTCATCGAGTCTCTGAGTCGCACAGACGCCGCATTTAATAACGCAGCAGTAAAACTCAAACCCACAGCATCATGATTCGTGTAACCGGTCACATGAATCTGAACGGTCAGTCTCTGCTCTCCTCCTGCAGGCACAAATACGAGTTCCTGCACAACGGCTGGACGCCGGACATCCGCATCACAGTGCAGCCGCTGCGGATCGGCGTGTTCCTGGATTATTCCCGCGGGATCCTCTCCTTCTACAACGCAGCGCTGCGGCAGCACCTCTACACCTTCAGCGGTCAGTTCCTGCACTACGTCCAGCCGTGTTTCGCGCTGGATAACCCCGGAGCGCTGACGCTCCGCACCGGAATGACCGCACCGCCGTACATCACGCAGCCCTGAGCTGATCTAGAGCAGAATAAACCAGACGCCAGCATCTGTGTGGGGTTTCTTTATTTTATTATTCCATAGGAACAGTTACACATCAGTCCTGCCAGTAAAACGTGATCAAATAAAAAGTCTGATGCTGCAGTTGTGCACAGACATGTGTTTAGATGGAGCTCTTACTCCCGCTGCGCATGCGCTCCTCCTCCTCATCCGACGAGTCTCCTCCGTACGGAACGAGTCCAGAGGAGCTGCTGGAGTCTTCTGGGATCTTCATCATCTTCATCATCAGCTGTTCTTCAGCTGCAGAGAGATCAAAGACTTCAGCTCATTCTTCACTTCAAGAGTTAAAGTCATTATTGCGTGTATTTGTGTTTATACTAGGGCTGCCCTCGAATAAAGATCTTTCTGGTCAACTAGCAGTCGTTCATTTGAGGCGTTAGTCGACTAATATTAATAAACCATTTAAATCATAATGAGCCTTTAATTGCCTGCATTGCCTAATAAGCGCTCCAGCACACGGCACACTGACAGAAGTAACGATTAAGAATGTGTCAGAAAAACACTAAGGCTGCATTAAATTTTAATAATGTATTGATAAACTAGTGACTTGGACTTTTCACTCTCTATAGACATTTTTCATGTCTGTGAGGCAAGTGGATGTAAAAAAAGGCAAGTGACTAATAAAATTTTGGCTGACCAAACCTCTTCTCATTGACTAACATTTAGTCAACTATTCAAGGGCAGCCATAGTTTAAACGTGCGCACGCACGCACGCACACACACACACACACACACACACACACACACGTTTATGCAGACACAAATGTGTATAATGACAAGGGTATGACAGGTATTACAAGGAGGAGGTGACTTTTCAGGACATTACTCCATGTCCCCACTTTTCAAAACGCTTATAAATCACACAGAATGGAGTGTATTGAGAATCTGAAATAGCAGACAGTCTCCTGTAAGGGGTAGGTTTAGGTGTAGGGTTGGTGTAGGACATACAGTACAGTATAAAAACCATTACGCCTATGGAGAGTCCCCATAAACCATAAAAACCAATGTGTGTGTGTGCACCTGTGTGTGTGAGGGTTTTGCTGCAGGTCTCTTCTCTCGGTCTCTTTCTGATTGGAGCTGCTGGCGGTGGCATCAACGTCCTGAACACAAGAAACATCAAGTCACTAACTAACCCATCCTCAACCCTAAACTCAAAAATACACAACACACACAGTTACACCAAACTAAATCTGTTACAGACATTCAGAGACAGCGGAGATCAATGTATGATCACGTGACGGAGCAGCAGTGATAATTAGTGAACGTGAGCACGCTTAACGACTGCAGGAAACAGAGCACGACTGAACACAGAAACAAGAGCCATGAAGACCTGCTGTCGTCTGCGGCACCGACGTCCTTGACGGAAACATCTGTGGAGATCTGATAACACACACACACACACACACGTCAGGTGAGTCTCATAATGGCAATCTGACACCGTCACTCTTAATCTCACACACAGACACACACCTGTGTTTTCTGCTCCTCTTCTGCAGAGTGTTGCTTTGGACTTGAGCCGCTGTCTGCTCCACTTGATGCTGCATCCTCATCCTGGCACACACACACACACACACACACACACACACACACACACACACACACACAGGGTTAGTTAGCGCGTGGCTGGTGTGGTCAGTGTTCAGGGCTGAAGGGCAGTGACTCTCACCTGCAGCAGGAAGCCGCTCTGTTTGCACACCGGATACTGCACCGCGCCGCTGCTCTGCTGTGATTGGCCGCTCGCTGCGCTGGAGTTGTCCCAGAAGGCACTGGGGTACGTGGGATAGGAGCTCGGGTAGCCGTACCACGACTGACCGCCGTAGCTGTTATTTGCGGAGTAACTGTGTGTCGGGTAAACTGCAGGAAAACAGCGCATCGGTTCAGCGGCACTCAGACGAGCTTCATGACAAACACAACACTGCTGCCGTCTGTTTCAAAAACACCAGTTACAGCAGACGTCTGCCGTGAACAACCAGCTGGGAGAACATCAGCGTGTCAGTATATCAGATTGTCTTGAAGTGACAACAGCTTAATAAATGTCAATAGTCTTGCGTCAGTCGAGGTAACCATTTCAGAAACATCACGTTGAGGATATCAATCACTGCGTTTACGTGCACCTCAAAAAGCTGCTTTCTGTGAGGATTAAAACATTAACTCCTTCTGAAAAAGCCCTGGAATGAGATGTTTCCTTGAGTGTGTGTAAACACGTGACTTCAGATCAGAACACAAGCATCGGGTCAAAGCAGAGGAGAAAACACACCTGGAGCAGAAGCTGTGGAGGGATACGACGACATGATCCGTGTGTGATCCGCCCGCACCTGAACAACAACAACAGATTGAGCACGCACACACACAGAGAACTCAATGCAGAACTCGCACACAAGCTGTTTGTTCTCTCACACACACACACACTCACCGTGTCCAGGAAACTCTCACACACACACTCACCGTGTCCAGGAGATTCTCACACAGCTTCTTGGCTGCGTCCAGGCCAGCGGCGTTCGGGTGGCTGTAAGACACACACTTGCGGTCAGAAACACACACACACACACAAATCACAGAAGCATGAGGAGCGGCGGAGCTTTACCTGATGTACAGATAGAGCGGCTCGAAGGACTCGCGGCGGGACGCCTGCTCGATGTATCCGGAGCCTCTGCCTCGGAGGAAGACCCGGGCGCCGGTCTCGGACTGAATGTGCTGCAGGTACGAGCCGGCGGGCCCCTCCACACACTCCCTCACGTTAAAGGACGGCTGCGATTGCTCCAGGCCTACAAAGATCTTAGTGTGCACAAAACTCTGCAACCAACAAGACGCCACAGTCATTCACTCCGCCTCCAAACACGTCAACACAGCCTGACGCCTAGCGCTGGGGCTTCTGGGTAAAGATCGGGCGGAGCGGTACGCGTCGCCATCTGAAAGCAGATGCTGCAGGGTGAATGTGGCCTAAACTACAGCGGTTTGTGTGTAAAACAAAACTTTAAAATCAGCTACAGAGAGTACAAATGGTCAACAGCAGCGTGTGAGTGTCAGAGACGAGCTGCTGGCGGCCCATCAGCACACTCAGCCCTTACTGCGTCATTCAAACAAACATCATCCTACGGCTCAGAGCTCAGCACCAGGTCCAAATAAACGGCATGTCGTTCCAAACCCGTGACAAACGAGACGAGCAGAACAAACGTACAGCTGGGAATAAATCTAAAACACGTTTAAGTCAATACTCTGATTAAGAATCTGCCTTGTAAACACTTCTGATGATCTTAATCCGGCTAAAGTCATACAAAGCAAATAAGTCAAATTAGTCGCATTATGAAAGTATATGCAGTATAGACACATACACATCTTTAAAAAAAACAAAAATAAACACTATTACCGTCTTGTATGATAGTAATATTCCAAAAGCAACTCTTTTAAACATCTTGATCATCATAATATTGTCTTATTCAGAATAAGGTAAATAATCAGATTACTGACGTCCATGAAAACAACCCATGTGACTCACGCTTACGAATCAGAGGACGAGACTGACACCTGAAGCATTACAGACCGAATCTCTTATTCTGTGTTTGAGCGTGTCACACAGCCTGCGTCACTCGGGTCTGGAACGACAGGTTTGTGTCAGCCGCGCAGTGAACTCTGACCTCCGTCTGTAGGCTGGAGTCGTTCTGGCGGCTGTTTCTGTAGGAGGCGTGTATCAGCAGAGACCACATGCTCCGAGGCCCCGCCTTCTTAGCCTCCACACACACACACACACACACACTCTCTTACCCCCGTGTGCGGCGGGGCCGGTTTGTGTCCAGGGACGGTGCTGACGGTCTGACGGTACACTGGGACGGTGGGCATCACGGCGGGCTGCTGTCCTCCTGACGAGCGCAGGACGTCCTCAGAGATGATCTGCTTTATTCTGGCCACGGCCTCTGAAACACGAGAGCGTCCAGTAATGATCGTTATAAACATGACTCATGCAAATCACCCCTAAACTAAGCATTACAGTCACGTCGGTGGAGTGTGAGGTCAGGGGTCACAGTGATGGAGAGGTTTAGAGGATCCACGTTCAAAACCCAGTCGTTTCAGCAGGAATCATGCAGTTAGGCCGTTAGAACTAGAATCTCTGATAATATGCCAATAACAGCAAAGAGAACATGATCCAGCCGCACGTGATCAACCGCTGACGTGATGCGCTCCGTGAAGGACCATAAGCAGAATACATCACGAGGTGCTGTTCACACAGAATGAGCTTGTGTTGATAAAGAGACGCGGCAGAAGAGAGGAGAGAACTTCTTTAACTCGAGACGCTGCAAGAGACGCGAGCGCAGCAGTCAAACACGCCACGTTTACACAGAAAAACAACAGAAAGCAGCGCAAGTGAATAAACCTGTAACTGCTGCTGTGTGTGTCTGATGTTTGCATCACGGCCACAGACTGAAAGCTGCTGATGCTTTTACAGGACTTTATAGTTAATAATAGTCTACTGCTGTTACACTTCAGTCATTCTGAATTACCCTGACCTTTGACCTTTTTAAGCATTTTCCTTGTTTTATTTCTGAACATGTGTAAGACAAGTTTGTACGAGATGTAGTTTGTAGTGTACATGCTTTCTGCAAAAGATATTTAACATTTACATCGTATTGACGGCTTCATGTGCGCTGCACTCAGAATAGAATTTACTTTAACAAGAGGATTAATAAAGTAAAATAAAAGTTTTCTTATAGCCGAACCTTACATTTGGGTGTTTGCAGGTCACATGAATTGGCATTTTTTAACCAGCAAAAAGCTGCTTGGTTTGTAAAGTGACACAGGGCTCATGTGACTGAGCTCCAGTACTTACTGTTGACGTCGTCCTGACGGCGGCCCTGCACATGCAGATACAGCGGTCTCACCCTACACACACACAGAGAGAGAGAGAGAATGATGTTCTGTGTGCAGGGTTCTTCCCTGAGATCTGGAACCAGCGCCTCATCAGCTCCATTCACAAGAACAGAGACAAACTCCCGAGGCATCTGTGTGACGGTTCTCTGCAGCATCTTAAACACCAGACTGTTACACCTCCTCACGAAGCACAACGCCCGAGTAAATGTCGAACTTCTGATCACATTTTTACACTACAAACACTAATTAATAAATGCGTACATAAAAACAAAAGTAATTTTGGAATGTTTCATAGATTAAGAAAACATTTGACTCAATCTGGCGTGACGGATTATATCTGAAACTAACTGATGGTGGTATAGGGGAGAAATTCTATGATTTAATCAAATCAATGCACACAGCGGGTCAGTGTGATGTTAAAATTGGAAATAAAAGAACAGAATGTGTTCTTCAGAGGCGTGGAGTGAGACAGGGGTGCAGCTTAAGCCCCGCCCTCTTCACCATTCACATCAATCAGTTGGCTAAAACACTAGAGCACTCTCCTCCTCGAGGTCTCGCTCTACACGACACAGAGATCAAGTGTCTTCTTTACGCAGACGACCTGGTTCTGAGTCTGCTGGAGGACCTGGGCCCTGAGGGTCAGGCCCCAAAACTAGAGTCATGATGTTCCAGAAACGCTCCAGACCTCAGGGACTAACACACACACACACACACACACACACACAATACCCTGCGCAGCTGCTCCGGTCTGCGTCGCTCATGTACAGGCCTTTAGTGGACACCAGCGCTCCGCTCAGCTGACCGATCTACAGCACAGACAGCAGAGTGTCAAACACCTGTGTGATTTCGTCTGTGTCTGTGTGTGTGTGTGTGTGTGTGTGTGTGTGCGTGGGCACAAACCTCGTCCTGAGTTTTGCCTTTGGTCAGCAGGTTCCTGCACTCTAACGGCACGTCGTTTATGTCGACTTCAGCCACGACAAGCTCGTCAGCGGCAACAGGAGGAGCAGCGGGCGGCGCCTGCAACACACACACACGTGAGCTCAGAGCAACAGCAGTGCATCATGGGACAGCAGCGGTGGGACGGTCAGTACTTTACTGGGCAGCGGCTGCAGTGGCTTCAGTTTGCCTTTGGCCATCAGCATGGCGTTGATTTTAGCCGCCATCGCTGCCGCCATCTCCACGCCGCCCTGCGGAGCTCCAGACGCGTCTGCAGACGACGAGCCACGGGACACACACGACTCGCTCGGAACATCATCCGCTTCACGCCGATCCCACCGGCTGTTCACACACCTGTGGACGACAGAGCGCTGTGAGCGACCGGTGACAGTCTGCCGGTGTGTGTGGCGGCTGTAGGTGCGTGTGTGGCGGCTGTAGGTGTGTGTGTGTGAGGTGTGTGGCGGCTGTAGGTGCGTGTGTGTGTCTGTGTCTGGCGGCTGTAGGTGTGGGTGTGTGTGTCTGTGTCTGGCGGCTGTAGGTGTCTGGCGGCTGTAGGTGTGTGGCGGCTGTAGGTGTGTGGCGGCTGTAGGTGTGTGGCGGCTGTAGGTGCGTGTGTGTGTCTGTGTCTGGCGGCTGTAGGTGCGGGTGTGTGGCGGCTGTAGGTGTGTGGCGGCTGTAGGTGTGTGGCGGCTGTAGGTGTGTGGCGGCTGTAGGTGTGTGTGTGTGTGTGAGGTGTGTGGCGGCTGTAGGTAGGTGCGTGTGTGTGTGGCGGCTGTAGGTGCGTGTGTGTGTGGCGGCTGTAGGTGCGTGTGTGTGTCTGTGTGTGTGTGGCGGCTGTAGGTGTGGGTGTGTGTCTGTGTGTGGCGGCTGTAGGTGTAGGGGTGTGTGTGTGTGTTGCAGCTGTAGGTGTAGGGGTGTGTGTGTGTGTTGCAGCTGTAGGTGTAGGGGTGTGTGTGTTGCGGCTGTAGGTGTGTGTTGCGGCTGTAGGTGTGTGTGTGTTGCAGCTGTAGGTGTGGCGGCGGCTGTAGGTGTGTGTGGCGGCTGTAGGTGTGTGTGTGTGTGTGTGTGTGTGTGTGTGGCGGCTGTAGGTGTGTGTGTGTGTGTGTGGCGGCTGTAGGTGTGTGTGTGTGTGTGTGTGTGGCGGCTGTAGGTGTGTGTGTGTGTGTGGCGGCTGTAGGTGTGTGTGTGTGTGTGTGTGTGGCGGCTGTAGGTGTGTGTGTGTGTGTGTGTGTGGCGGCTGTAGGTGTGTGTGTGTGTGTGTGTTGCAGCTGTAGGTGTGGTGGCTGTAGGTGTGTGTGTGTGTGTGGCGGCTGTAGGTAGGTGCGTGTGTGGCGGCTGTAGGTGTGTGTGTGTGTGTGTGTGTGTGTGTGTGTGGCGGCTGTAGGTGTAGGGGTGTGTGTGTGTGTGTGTGTGTGTGTGTTGCAGCTGTAGGTGTGTGTTGCGGCTGTAGGTGTGTGTGTGTTTGTGTGTTGCAGCTGTAGGTGTGGCGGCTGTAGGTGTGTGTGTGTGTGTGTGTGTGTGTGTGTGTAGGTGTGTGGGTGTGTGTGTAGGTGTGTGTGTGTGTGTGTAGGTGTGGCGGCTGTAGGTGTGTGTGTGTGTGTAGGTGTGGCGGCTGTAGGTGTGTGTGTGTGTGTGTGTAGGTGTGTGTGGCGGCTGTAGGTCGCGGCTGCTCTCGCTCGCGGCCTGTTCTCGTCACCACACGTGTTGCTGTAGGAGGAGAGTATCAACAGAACTCTAGAGCTGAGAGAGTCTGTCTTCATGTCCTCCACTGATAACACACACACACACACACACACACACACACACACACACACACCAGATCAACCTGAACTCAGCTGATCAGAGTAAAGCCTCGGCTGTGTTCTAGAGCTGAATCTTGTCCAGTTGAGTTTCAGTCATTGATTCTCTTATTTTCCCGGTTATTACTGTGACTCGCACGCGCATGAACGTTAGTTTACATACTGAAGTCTCCCGTAAAGAACCGAGCCCTTATACAGAGTTTTAAAGTATAATGTTTACAAAAGAACAGGAGAGTTTGGTATGAACACAGACAGACAGACGAATGAAGAGAGAATCAAACGGGATAAAGTTCCTCCTCCGAGCGGAGAATCTGAACAAACACACTCACGGGGATCCAGACGCCATCGCGGGACACCGGACACCGAACCGACGCTGATGTGGAGCTTTAAACCCAAAGTTCGGTCATCGACTCACAAACACACTCGGCGACAGGCCTCGAGCGGAAGTCACGTGACGCGTGCGTTCTTCTGCCGCTTATATTCAGCGGAGCTCCGTCCCTCCGGCGCCGCCTACAGGCCACGGGCGGAAGCGCTGGTGAGTATCACCGGAAAGACTTTTGCGTTTACAGTAAGCTTTATTTACATTTTTCTAAACCTTTCTGAATTAAATCTGACAACTTAAAGGTCTTATCTTTAATGTTTTTGTTTTGTCTCCATTAAGTTCTAAAGTAAACATGCAAGACCTTATGAACTTTAGCTCCACAAGCCTCAAGGTCAAAGGTCAGAAGCCTCCAGCAGGTCACTCACCTTTAAGAGCTTCTACATTTATTTGTTGCGGAGTCCTCCTGATAAACCCGAGCAGCTGAGTCTGATCTGCGTTTCTGGGAGAAATAAAGCTGTTTTCTGTGCAAACGATTTGAAATACGTGACCCTGGAACACAAAACCAGTCACAAGGGTCATTTTTTTTACCCTTAAATTTACATTTATACATCATGAAAGCTTCTTTAGGATTGGACAATATTTGAAAATCTGAGGGTGCAAAAAAATTTAAATATTGAGAAAATCACCTTTAAAGTTGTTCAAATGAAGTTCTTAGCAATGCATATTACTAATCAAAAATGAAGTTTTGATATATTTACGGTAGGATATTTACAAAATATCTTCATGGAACATGATCTTAATATCCTAATGATTTTTGGCATAAAAGAGAAATGTATAATTGTGAGCCATACAGTGTATTGTTGTGTATTGCTGCAGATACAGCTGTGCTGCAGGGTCACTGATGTCTTGTGGAAGGCTGTACACTATATAATGAAACATAAGAACCCCAAAACAACTCTTGATAGGTTTGATGAAAATAAATTGGTGCAATGAACCCCAGAAGCTTCACTGCATGCGAGCCGGTCCTGGATCTCTGCGTTAGTCTGTGACAATCAAGCACAAACCGTCACCCGAGTCTCACCTGGACGTTAGTTTTATTATTGTAGTTCTGCTTTACAATAAAAAATAGCTTTTTTTTATTAAATCAAAAAGGGCAGTACAACAAATACTACAATGATGTAGAAATACTTTACAATTTAAATAACTCCTTTTGACATTACAGATGAGAATTTAAAGAGGAATTTGAAGAAGAGGTAATTCATCATGAAAATAATGTCACGACGCAAAAAAATCATAATGGTCCTAAATACAAAATATAATCTCATTTTCTTTTCATTTGGGAGCGAAGCGCGGCCGGGCCGAAGACGCTCCGCCTGTGGCGTGATTCGGAGGAAGATGATCACATCGGAAGTGCTGGTAAATCGTATATTCATCTGTGCGATGGAGTGAATCACTGCGAGCCGCTTCACAAACCAGCAGCATCCGTCTGAGCCCAGAAACACAGAATGAGTCCAACAAACAGAAGCCTGATGGAGAGACAGAGCATCCGCCGGTCTTCAGACGCAGACACGGACGTCCAAAACAACATGAAGAATGAATGATCATCCCTCTCCGAGGAGTCTGAGATGCTTTACATCGTTCCAGTGTAAAATTCATCATCTATAAAAATATTGAGATTTACTTCATATAACGTGAGCGTGTTAAAAACCGCAGAAGTCCGTCGCCGGCGCCGTGAGCCGTATAAATAGAGCGTATAAAATAAGGCAGCAGTCTCGTCAGTAGATCGAACACATAGAAAATCTCTGGAGGAAAACCCCTCGAGGCCCGAAGTCTTCACAGATGCTCGCGGAAATAAAAACGTGACGCTTCCTTCCGAGTCTGCAGATATTAAATACAATAACATCATCATTCGTGTTAATCACCTTTGGCGTTTAGATCATCTCTCATTCTGAGGGTATTTATTAGCTAACATGATTCTCATCATTAGTTATTAATTATAAAAAAAAACAAAAAAAAACAACAAGGAACAGCTGGACCAAAATAAATAGCGCTCCACAGAGGCGCGTTTCTGTCGCAGACGAGCCGATCGCTAGTGTTTCTTCACCGGAGACGCTGTCCGTCCGTCGCTCGACCGTTAGCTCCGCTCATCCTCTCACACGTGCGTGCGTGCGTGCGTGCGTGTGTGTGTGTGTGTGTGTGTGTGTGTGTGCTCGTCACTCCGGCGGCGGACGCAGGCTGCGCAGCTTCTTCTCATCCAAACCCTTCCAGTACTTGAAGTTGTTGTCCAGATGCTGCATTAGATTGGGCAGATCGGCAAACGCTAGAAACACAGAGAAGGCATTTTAGAAATAAGAATTATTAATATTACTGTCAACATGTTCAACATTTATTTGACCTGAAATGATTTAAACAGGTTTGTTCATTCGGAGGAGCATCACCTCAGCTCAACCTTCATTACAGACAATTACATTCAAAAAGCCTGCAGTAAGAATCTAGTGGAAATGATCCGATTCTTACCGTCCCAGGCGTCGAACATGTCAGTGATGAAGTAGTCGATGAAGGAGATCTGGGATTTGGGAATGCTGCATGTGTTGCGATCGAACACAGGCATCACCACCGGCAGACCCTGCTGCTTCTCCTCATCCGTCTGTGAAACACAGACACGACTCAACCCTGCTGCTGCCTTCATACTCGCGGATCACTTCCTCTCACACTTTAGATGTAGTTTTCCTCAGGCTGACTTACAACTACAACTACACACACACACACACAGACACACACACACACACACACACACCTCTGTATAGCTATCTTTGTGAGGACATACATTGACACAATGCGATCTCCAGCTCCTGACCCTAACCTTCAGAACTAAGTGTCTCATCCAAACCCTGACCCTAAACCTACCCTTTACCCGATTATAACCCGACCCCTGAAACCAAGTCTTGACCCTCAAACAGGCCTTTAAAGGGGTCCCAGAAACTGAGGACCGGCCAAAATGTCCTCACTTTACAAGATTGTCCTCACTCCGATGGTCTAAAACTCAAACCGGCCCTCACAAAGATAGCTGTACACACACACACACACACACACACTCACACACACACACACACACACTCTCTCTCTCTCTCTCTCTCTCTCTCTCTCTCTCTCTCTCTCTCACACACACACACACACACACACACACACACACACACACACACTCTCTCTCTCTCTCTCTCTCTCTCACACACACACACACACACACACACACACACACACACACTCTCTCTCTCTCTCTCTCACACACACACACACACTCTCTCTCTCTCTCTCTCTCTCTCACACACACTCTCTCTCTCTCTCTCACACACACACACACACCTGTGCGAAATACTCCTCTGAGATGCGTCCGGCCCACTCGATGCACAGCTCCAGCGGTCTGCAGGGGTTCGAGATATCAGCGCATTTGATCAACATCCGCTTCACCAGGATCCGGTTCTCTGGAGCCGTCAGGATGCTCTTCACCGAGTCCTCATCATCGTTACCCTACACACACACACACACACACCAGAATGAATACTGACATCCAACATTCTCTGGGTCATTAAAGAGCATTTACCTACATACACACACAACCCTGTGATGGTTTTATCTGTGTGTCTGTGTCTGTGTCTGTGTCTGTGTGTGTGTGTGTGTGTGTGTGTGTCTGTGTGTGTGTGTGTGTGTGTGTGTGTGTGTGTGTGTGTGTGTGTGTGTGTGTGTGTGTGTGTGTGTGTGTGTAATTCTCACCCCGTTCTCCTCCAGCGCTGCCAGCGGTTTGTTGATGCTGTTGACAAACTTGTTGACGTGTTCGAAGTGTTTGGTCATCTCAGTGGCAAGGACCATATCTATGACGGCCTGCCGGAGCGTGCGGTACTCGTTCCTGTGAGAGAGAGAGAGAGAGTGAGAGTGAGAGTGAGAGTGAGTGTGAGTGTGAGTGTGAGTGTGTGTGTGTGTGTGTGTGTGTGTGTGTGTGTGTGTGTGTGTGTGTGTGTGTGTGTGTGTGTGTGTGTGTGTGTGTGTGTGTGTGTGAGTGTGTCAGGTGATCTGATCCATACGGATGTAAACAGGTTCTGAAATGCTTTGAGATACGATCACTGAGACCACACTCATCAGAGACGCATGAGATCACATCATACTGCACACACACACACACACACACACACACTGCTCACCTGTCAATCAACCACTGCACTATGACCAACATCTGAAACACATCTAATGTTATCATCACAGGCTCAGTTTAGCGCGTACCTCTCCATGTTCTTGAAGATGTTGCACTTGTCGTCTCGGGTGGTGATCTGGAAGGCGAGCGCCGCGTGGTGACTCTCCAGCACGGCCGTGTCGTTGTACAGAATGGCCAGTTCACTTCCTGCGTTACACAGGAAGGAGTTTGTCCGCCCAGGATGATCGACATCATGCACGGTCGCTGCGATCAGAGCCGCCACCTCGTCTATGGGGTCCAGACTTTGCTGAGAAAGAGACACACGGAGAGTGAAGCTGCAGCGACACCGAGCTGCGATCGCAGCGCTAACACCCTCGCATCTTTCATTAGCATACGCTGACGATCACGTCTACTGCTAGTCAAACAACTGTGAATCACATGACTTCAGCTGAGTCTGCTCTGTGTGGTGAAAGATGTTCACAAACCACCTCCCAAAACCACATCAGACAAACAGCACCATGAAGAGCGCATCGGCCGAACCGCTCACGAGTTATAAGCAGGGTTGGTACAGACCCGATCGTGTGTTTATATCACGACTGAGCAGATTCATCAGTCCAGCAGGATGTCATGGAGCTTCTTTCTGATTTTTGCTGCCCAAAAAGTTTGAGCTTCTCAAAAATTGCTTTGATATTTGCAGCATTTAGTGATGTTTTGCAGTTTAAAAACCATTTTCAATATTATATCAGAATGTCTATTTACACTAACTCCGCCCACCAACGTGTCATTGGGCGAGTCAACAGAACAAAAGACAATCGCTAAACATCTTCAGTGGCGTAGATGGTAAGGTGTGTACTTTTTGACACGATCAAACTGAGTTTGAACCCGGACCCGAACTTTTTTTTCCTCCCTTTTCAAATCTCATATCACAATAGAAAGGCGTTTATTTTCAATAAAAATTAAGGAAATAATAAAAAAAGTTGAAAAAGTATCAAGTAGGGTTAAGGTAGGTGTAGGGAGGGCTTTTTAGTCCCAATAAGGTGTGTGTGTGTGTATGTGTGTGTGTGTGTGTGTGTGTGTGTGTGTTTTGAGAAAGTAAAAATGCAGAAAGTTTCCTGTAAGGGGTAGGTTTAGGTGTAGGGTTGGTATAAAAACCATTACGCCTATGGGATGTCCCCACTTTTCACAAAAACAAACGTGTGTGTGTGCGTGCGTGCGTGTACGCGCATGTGTGTACGTGCGTGCGTGTGTTCACCTTGACGCGCTCCTTGCACAGGAAGTAGGCGGTGGCGTGGAGCACGTCTGCGGCGTGTGTGGAGTTGTGGTAGGAGTTGCTGGAGTGATAATTGGCCTCGATGATCTGCAGCCAGGAGCGCAGCGTTGCCTCCGGACAGCTCAGGAAATCACAGACACCGAACCGCGAGAAGATCTTCAGACCCAGATACGTTAAAGGCCTGGAAATAAACACCGAGAGGCATGAGGAGCATCTGCTCACCTGACCGTCACCTTAAACACACACCTGGACAGAATCTACACTTCATGAGTGTGTTTAGATGTTAAACTAATCAAAGAGAGTTAAACCAGACACTCAACTGGAAAAACCACAACCAACCAAAACAAACAAACACTAAACAAAGTACAGAATGTTCACGTTTTCTGGTATGTTTTGTGTTTTTCTGTAGTCATTATTATTAACTTGATATAAAAACATTAGAAGGCTATGAAATGAAATTAAGTGTGTGTGCGAGTTTGTGTTGAAATGTACTTTGTGTGAGTGTGTGTGTGTGTTTTTGTGACATACGAGGACACAAATGTGTATAATGACAAGGGTATGACAGGTATTACAAGGAGAAGGTGATTTATGAGGACATTTCCCTATGTACACACATTTCAAAAGCTTATAAATCACTCAGAATGCATTTATTTGAGAAAGTAAGGGGTAGGTTTAGGGTTGGTGTAGCGTGATAGAAAAAGTTTGTGCAGTATAAAAGCATTACGCCTATGGGATGTACCCACTTTTCACAAAAACAAACGTGTGTGTGTGTGTGTGTGTGTGTGTGTGTGTGTGTGCGTGTGTGCGTGTGTGCGTGTCTCACCTCTTCATAGTGGCTGACTCCAGGCTGAAAATATCAAAGTCCCACGAGTCTTCGTTTTCCATCGTCTGAGCAATGCATGGTGGGATATCGTTGAGGGACAGTGGTGTGGTCAGGTGACTTGGGATGTGATGCAGCTCTGAAACGCAAACGGTGTGAATAGTGGAACAGGAAATGGGGTCAAAGGTCATAAATCAGTGACCTCAGCTTACGTTTTGTGGCTAAGATGTACTCGTTTCCTGATAGCCTTCGCAGTCCGTCCTGCAGGAGAGAAAGCAGCGTCAGCATCCCACCGACAGAAACAACCGAGAAGCGCTTCACATTCCTGATTACATGTGACAGACTGGAGATGTGCTGCAGCTCTCTCACACACACACACACACACACACACACTCACACAGTGGCAATCAGAGGCGCTGAGTGACTTACGGTCATCAATCCGCCCACCAGGTCGTTGGTGTGAGGATCTTCCTCTTTAGTACCGAGCTGAGGAGAGTATAACTCTGTCGTCCGCAGAATCTCCAGCACGCGGTCCAGCGCTTCGGCCACCGGCATCGGACTGCTCTCCTGAGCCGCATTGATGATGTTTATCACCTACACACACACAGACACACATCAGAATTAAAACATGAGCCCACAGAACCACAATAAGACACACACACACACACACACACACACACGCCCCACTTTATAACATGAGCCTGCTAAAAACAAACACACACTAATGTACCTTAGTGATGGGAGCTTCAATAGTCATGGAGTGGATTCTGGCCATAGACGAGTGTCTCCTCTGAGAACTTCCTGCTAAACACAAGATCATCTGAAAACATCCTTCACTTCACATGCACCTGAGCGCAGGGTTCAGAGGTCAAGGGTTAGTCAGGGAGAGTTTTATGACTGTCAGACTGCGAGATGTTTTATAAAGCTCATTTCCTTTATGAAGTTACATTTTTGGGGTATTTTACGCTTTTATTGTTGATAGGACAGTGGCGATACGACAGGAAAGCACAGGGCGGAGAGAGAGGGGAACAGGAGCGGCAAAGGACCACGAGTCTGGATTCGAACTCGGGTCCCCGGAAGCACAGCACAAACCACAAGCTATCAGCGCCGACAAAGATCATTTCTTTTAAAGCCGATCCTAAATACAGGAAACTCACTAAAGATGAGCAGACAGACAGACATGATGTGACGAGCTGTTACACTGA